>VYZP01003230.1:119709-205468 GCA_013400635.1 Hypocryptadius cinnamomeus
AAAAAAAAAAAAAACCTAAACCACAGACGGCTCAATACTTTCCATGTGGTGCCGCTAAGGAGGAAATCGCCTCCATTTGCTACGTGCAGAGCCGGGTGTCCGCACAGCGGCCGGGAAGAGAAGGGAGCCTGTTTCCCAGGTGGGGAGGAGGGGCTGCCGGAGGAGCTGCAGCCGGGAGGAAGGTGCCTCCCACACCCACGCGGGACGGGGGTGGCGGGGCCGTGCCGGCGGTGGCTGTACTGCAGGGGCACCTCCGCAGGGGCTCCGGGCCGGGGCTCCCGGGGCCCCCGCTGCCCAACGCGGGGTGCGGCCGCCCCGCTCCAGCGCTGCTCCGCTCGGGAAAGCCGCCCGGGGGTCCCGCGCCCGCTCCCAGCGCCGGGGGCTGCGGGACACCGGCTCCTTATCCAGCATCCAGTCTCGCCGCTTTGTGCTGGGGTGCCAGCTCTGACCCCCCCTCGCCGTGTGTACCGTGTGCATTTTCCCACTGCTCAAAACAAACGCCAGGGGAGATGAGGACAAATTTCCCAACCCCGCCGCGTCCCTCTGAGCAATGTGGTGGGTGGGAAGAAGGCTACAATGTGCCCCCCGCTCCCTTCTCGTGACTGCCCCTCTGGCCTCTGCACCCACCAGAGTGCCGCCAGCCTGCCACGGCAGCTGCCTCTTGCTGTGCCCTGTCCCCTCCCTGGGCCTCCTGCCCAGCCCAGCCGCCTCTGGGAGCTGCTGCCCTCATCCTTCATCCCAGCTGGCAGCCATTCCTGCTGGGGTAGGAGAGGGGGAAGGATGCTCCTGCCCAAGGTCCCTATCTGAGGCACACCCAGAATGCTGCTTGCAGCATGATGGCAGAGGATGCAGCACCTGAGGACAACTGAAGTCCCCCTGGAATTTTGAGGGCTTATCCTATGAGGTGCTCAGCACCTCACAGGATGTGGGGGGGTCCCTTCTCTCCAGCTACTCCTTCCTCACTTCCACCATCACCACCAACACAGCAACTACCCCTCCTTCACTCACAGACTTGTTTCAGGGCTGGTGCCACAAGGTCCATGCTCCTCACCCTGTCCCACAGCACAGCTAGATATGCTGCAAAACCCACCCCTCCCTGCCCACCCAGCACCAGAGTGGGGCACACTTCTTGTGTGCCAGCCTCACTGGGGCAGGGACAGCCTTGGGCCGAGGGGTGGCACCACATTACCTCATGCACTTGGATCAGGAGGCAAAGTCCCTGATCAGAGGTCTGCCACAATCACACCTGGGCTTTGCAAGCCAGGGAAAGTCCACGGTGTGCAAGATGAGCAAGGCTGGGTTGAGGGCAGGGGCTCAGCCTGGGCACCGGGGCACAAGAAGCCTTTCCCCCTCTGCCCTGGGCACCTCAGTGAAAAGCAAAGAGGTGTTTGCTGCAGCCTCACTGCTCTCATGTCCAAGCCGCTGTCCGCCACACCCCACAGAGCACGTGGGCTTGACATGGGGAGACTCACGTCCAAAGCATTTCTCCAGCTGTGAAAAGGGACCACCAGAAAGGCTGGGAAAATACCTTCTGCTGCCTGCAGCGAACACCTCAGCTGTGAACTGTAAAGTCAGCCTGGTTCCGCTTCAGGCTGCCTAAACACCAGCCCAGACCCCCTGAGTGCCTTCCCCGTCATATCTGCAGGATCACAGCTGCTAAGGAAGTTACAGCCCTCCCATCCCCTCTCTCTACTCTGTCCCAGTTTGACCCATGTCACTGGGGCCTTGCCTAATCTCATTTGCACAGGGGGGGAACCCTTGTAATCCACAGATCTGCATTCGTGCCAGGTAAAGTACAATCAACCTTTAGGCCATTGCTGTTTCCTGGGAAAATACAGGATTAACAGGGCCAAGTAATGGGAAATCCAAATGGCCTGTTTTAGAAACCGTCTGCTACAAAAAAGGCTCTGGAGGGGAAGACAATATTTTGATGGCTGTGGAGTCTTTTTCAAATTCATCAACCATAAAACACAGGGAAGCAAGACAGTGTATATACATACCATTTTGTCCGGTCCATCACTTTTCCCACAGTCCTGCTCATCCTCAGAAGACCCCATGTGATCAGTGCCAAGACCCATCACAGATTTTTGTGGGGTGCACTGATCATTTGGCAAAGCCTTTGAGCCTCCTGTGATATGCAGAGGAAAGATTCAGACTGAGTCACACAAGTCTCCAGCCCCCGACTGGAGAGAGAAGGATGCCACTGCAGTTCTCAAAAATGTCATTCAGTTCACCTCCTGACCCACAAGACCTTCTGGCAATTATGGTGTCTGTAGGAAACCACAGGAATCAGGATCCTGGGCAGTCCACCCCGAAATCCTCCCCAACCTTTTGCAAAGAGCAGAACTTACCTCCAAACACCTCCTGACATATGGGACTCTCCCCATTGGGATGTCTCATGGCTCCCCTGCACATTGTCACAGCTGAAGACTTCCTGGGCACTTTCTGCAATGAAGAAGGCTGTCAGGTGGTGAGGCTGTGTGTCCCAGCTCTGCAGCTGCCAGCCAGCTCCCGCTGGAGGGGCTGTCCAGCTCTGTACTCACCACCGTGCTTTATCGAATGTACATGGGCAAGAGCTGATGGTGCCTTACTGAGGAAGGTCCAGTCCATCTGCCTGCAGCATGGGTGACCCCCTCACCACATGCAGAGCTTGGAAGCAGCCCCAGCATAACTGGGTGCAAAGCCATGAGACAGTGGCTTGGTTTTTCCTGGGAATCAACATAGTGCCTGTAGGAGCTAGCAGTCCCCCAGCAAAGCACAGGGATTTCCAACAGGAACCCCAGTTCATCTTCCAGGAAGGTGTAGGGAGGCGACATCTTCTGCTTGCTGGTGGTGAAGGCACAGTGGGGATGATGCCACACCATGCTGCCCATAGGCAGAACACCCACTTCTACTAGGCATCTCTCCCTGTGGTGGTTCATTAATTTATTTTTCATTTTCTCCCCCCACCCCCACCACTTCTTCCTCCTCCTTCTTTCCCCCTAATGCATGAACAAGACTCTCAGAGCTAGAAGAGAGGAGAAGACCAGCACAGCTGCAGATTGGATCAGCGGCGTGCTGGCAGGCAGGCACGCACAGCTGGGAGAGGGGAGCACGCTCTCACACACACAAAGCAGCACCAAATGGAGCGCGTGGAAGAAGGCCAGGGGAGGCCAGTGACTCACATCCCTGGCCTCCATCAGCTTCAAACCGAGAACACCAGTAGGTGACCAAGGCTGGCAGCAGATACCACAAGGCTGGAGCTGTGCTGAGCACTCACAAGCCACCCAAGCAAAGGACGGACAAACTCTTCTGACCTCGGAGGCTGCTCATGACATCGTGGTGGCAGCCAGATGCAAAGCACCACATTATCTTCTGTGGATCTGAGTCTAAATATTTATTTCCTTGTCCAGGCCCTGACATGTCCCTCCTTTTTTCTTCATTTGTCAAAAGCATCCATATCACCAGTGGCAAGAAATACTGAAATGGGAGAGAGATGCTACAGACTCAGCATATGGGCAGAAAGGAAAGCATGGTTTGCTCCTTGTTGAGCACCCAGGAGATGTGGAAAGCCCTTCCCATGGCAGAGATGGAGAGTAGGGAGGCTGCAGTGAAAGTTGCAGCTGCACCATGAGTTCCTGCTCTCCACCTCTTGGGTTATTCTCTCCCCTCCCCAAACACCCCAGTGACACAGCAGGGCCCGGGATGACTGCCAGATTCTCCTTGCTCAGAGGCTATTTAGTCTCCCAGAGAGGAAGAAGAATGCTCATGGGAAACTGCCAGCAGAGCAAAACCAGCACCTCTGAGGACACACAGCACCTTTGCAAAGGGCTTCCCAGCCCTGTCTGCTCCCACTGCAGCACCACCACAGCAGGGTCAGCTTCTTGCCTTCCTTGTCTTCTGTGACAGCAGTGGCCTGTGCCAGGGCACAGCAGTAGTGCAGGAGAGAGAGGAGGGAACAGGGCCCTGAGGCGAGGCAGCATCTGCACCCACCTCTCAGTGCACAGTGTTTCAGCAGCTAAACAAGGACTTAAGGCTTTTGCCATCCTCTGCAACACCTCCACTGCTGCAGTGCAGCCCTCTGCCATTTGCTATGGCCCAGCTGTACGTCCCGTCCCAGTGCTGGTCTCCTTGGAGTATGAGTTCCTCCCAGCCCTTGGCAGCATCACTTCTGTTTGGGATGCTGACTCCCTGGCTTGACAGAACACAGATGCACCACAGACCACCAGAAGAAAAGTTGGTAAAGCCCCATTTCATTGCGCTGCAGAAAAATGGGAGAGGATACTGTAGAGCCCCGAGTGGTGGTACAGCCTCATCCAGCCTGCCTGCCCCCAGAGCCCCCATCTTCATCCATTTCCTCTTGCACATCTGGACTTCCCAGAACACGTTGGTCTGTGATGCCTGGCTCCACTCTTCCCTCCTCGCCCTGGGGTAAGGATAACAGAGCCTTCTGCTGATGCAGAATGTGTTGCAGGATACACCACCATTCAGAGCTGCCGTGAGGTGTGAGTTTAAAGTAGCTGGAAAGCACTGGTATAAGCTGACCAACTCTACTGTGCCTAAGAAATTATTCTATCTCCACTCCAAATGCCATCTCCAAACCAGGGCATACCACTCACAGCTTAAAGATGGGGCACCGTCGTTCCGGCTCAAAGGAGAAAGAAAATGAAGGCAAAGAAGGATGAAAGTTTAAGTTTTCTTCACCCTGACCAAACATTATCACCATTCCAGGAGATCTATGAAAGCAATGACACAAGGGACAGGCATTGCAGGTAAGTCTGCTCCTTCCCAGAGCTGTGGGACCTGCAGTCACTCTTCCTATGCCAAGTGCTGTTATTCATCTGGTTTTAACTAGGCCATGCTAAAATGTTTGGGTTGAACTTCATCTTGCTGGTTAGCTGCCTAATGCTGAAGTATCTAAGCAAATAGAATTATAAAATATATAATTTCAGCCAAAATGATTCATCTACTTCCAAGAACATTGTAAGGGGAAATGCTTTGGTTTCTCTTGCTTTTGTTACAGGGAAATCTGATGACCTTTTCTTTGAAGAGCTCTTCAAGCTGCATGTTTTTGGCATGCAGACTTGCAGTTTGGCAAAAGGAGAAGCAGGAAAGGCCTTTGGTTTAGTCCAGATGCACCCTTTGCTGCCACCAAACTTAGCCAAGTCTTTGAAATGTTCCGTTTCACATGTGCTCCCTTAAGGCAGCCTTATAGAGCTTACCAGCCAAATTCCCTGAAACTTTTCCCCTTTCAGGATGCGCTCCAGCCAGGGGCTGAGCAGGATTTCCAGAGAAGCAAAGCTGTGGATCGCTGCAATCCAAATCACAAGTCCGGTCCATTCCCGAGACTAGGCAGCTCCTGCCACCTCACACGCCCCATCCTGGCTCAGACAGAATGAGCAATGCATGCACAGGCATTTGGGGAAAGGCGCTGACTGGACCAAGAGACAAGCCCAGGAACTGCTATGAAGAGGGAGGATTTGGGATGGGAATTTGACTGAAGGGAAACTGGACTGAATCTAGGAGGGGAAAAGAAGGTGAACCTCCATGAGGACTCCGCATGAAGAAATGCAAGCAACTGAGAGCACAGGACAATGATGCAGAGGATCCTGCAAGGCTGCAGCACTGGAGAGAGCTGAAATATCCCAAGAAGAAATAAGGAGAGGGGCAGGAGAAGGGGACAGCCAGCTGCTGAGTATTACCTGCAATAAATGAGGCAAACACTCATTTAAACCAAGAGATGTTGGATGGCATTGCAGGCAGAGGTGACAGCCAAAAGGTGTGCAGGGAGCATAAGAGCTGACTTTGGAGGTGTCAGGACAAGATCTGCAAAAAAGTTTATTTTAACAGGAGGTATGGAGGGGTATGCATGTCATGGAAATACACTGTGAGTGCTCATGCTGGTAGGGGGTGAATCTGTCCTGCACCATGATGCCCTGCTAGTGGAAACCAACAGAGCCCTTTAAGAGTGAGCTGAGAGTCTACTAGAGGTGTGCAGGCTCCACTCTCGGAAGACAGAGGAGGGAATTCACCAGAAAGTAAGAGACTGGAAATCAGGACACTGCTCCCAAACAGGGAGGAACACATCCTGCACACTGTGGTGCAAATGAAACACTCCAATGTGTCTGAGGCTCAGAATAGCACTATTTGTTTATTTATTTATTTTCATTGTGATGGCTCTGGTTTTGCTTGGAAGCAGCTGCACTGAAGTCTTCGCAGCTCTGAGGTCTCCAGCCTCAGCTGTAGCCCAAAGGAGGGCAGAAGATTTGGAGATCATCCAAGAAAACATTTGAAGCTTGTGAGCCTTGCTTCGCACTAGTGTTAGGAGCCCCCTTCATAGTCATACTTCATTAGTGTAGGAACCAGTGCAAATAGACTTTAACCTTTTATGGAACCACTGTTCTCCATGGATGAGCAGTCAACACTACCAGTCTCTGCTTTTGCTTTGTTTTTCCCTTAAGGAGGAAAGTTTTCCTACCACTTTCTTAAAAATAAAGAAATGTAAAAGCAACACACATTAAAAAAAAAAAAAAAAAAAAAAAAGGAGTGCTTACCCTCATAAAGCAGCAAAGCCTTTTCATTTTTCTCCCAGAATCCCACAGGAAGCCCAGAACAAATCCAGTCACTTTTTCTTAGGAAGCACATCTCCTCTTCCTGGTCTCATACCTAGGTAAGAGCAGAAAGTCTGTATTCAGGCTGTGTCAGCAGCATGGGGGTGGCTCGTCCATCTTCCAGCCAAGGTGCCAGCCAGTGACTCATCCGCCACGGAAATCAGGGCACATGAAGCAGAAGAATGGAGAAAGCAGTGGTCCATGTCATTCCAAGTGCGTCACTTTGCCAGGAGATGGGGTCACAAGTTCTGGCAGGCCTGATGGGCAGAGCTGCACCTCAAGCTGTGGGGAAAATTCTGAGGAAAATTTGTGCATGTGAGGGCCATTGGGAAAGGGAGCATCGGTGGGCAACTCTCCCCTGAAAGGCTTTCTGTATGCAGTGGCTGGAGAGTATCTCTTGGAGCTTTCTCTTTGTATGAGAATATCTTGAGTCAGAAGGGACCCACAAGGATCATCGAGTCCAAATTATAACTAAGTGTTGAGTATTTAATTTTTTATTCTGCTGTAATAGCAGCTTCTGTATTCTGCAGGGAGCTTTTACTTTTTAACACAAACCTGAACTCTTGAAAGCTGGGCAGTCTGGCAAAATGCCCTCCCTCCCCCAGGCCTTCACTGTGAAGAACAAGGGCTCCCTCCTGGTCCCCAAGCCCTGCCCTGCCAGACACTACCCTGCCATGGAGGCTCCCATTCAGCACCATGGTCACGCCACCACATTTTGTTAGCAGGGCATTGTGGCACACAGTGGCATCAGTGGTCCAGCTAGGGTGCTGAGTCTGCAAAAGGACAAGACAGTCATGAGCTACCCTGGACTCTAGCTCCCAGGAGACAGAGCAGCATTGATAACCAAGTCTGTGTTTTAACCTCTCTCTCTCTCTAGAGGAAGGCTGGGCAGGCCTGGGGTAGTCCTCAGGAACTGCACAACCCAAGTGGCTTTCACAGGAGAATTTGGCATCAGAAGAAGGACCAGATGAGATTTGGCTGCTGAAGTCCTTCTGCCCTCAACTTCTCCACCACAAGCTGGCTCCTGCCAGCTGTTTCTCCATCTTTTCACCACAGCACTTTCAGTTTTGGCCAAGCCGAAAGATGAGCCTTTCCAGCCTCAAAGCTGGGAATCTGCCGAGGGGAGCTAGACTTTACCAGAGATCATTTGCCTCACAAATTGATCTGAGAGCTCCTCCAAGGGGCAGTGGCACTGCTAACCCACCATTTCTCTTTCCCTGCATATCCGCAGGTGTCTGCAGAACTGTCAGACCTGTGATGCTCAGCAACCTCAGGCGTCTGCTCCACTTTCCCTGGGTGAGACAGCCAGGACACTTAGCTGAGCTCAAGCAGCTCCCACGCAGCGGGCCAGCGCTCAGTGCCAGGGGATGTGTGTGCAGAGCCAGCCGGAGGTAGAATTTGAGCCTGCTTTCTCTGAGACAGTCAGGACCAAGTCCAGAGGAAAAGGCGAAGAAAGGCTTTGCTGTCAGAGTCAGGGTTTACAACCAGCCGTAAATGGCCTCGGTCCCTAAAGTTCCCATGGTGACAGCCCTGATGGGAACAGAGCTGTCTCCTCTGTCCAGTCCCCACCAGCCCTTCCCAGGTCAGGGGGTGCAGCTGCCTAGCACAGCCTGGGTGAGCTCACCCAACTCCGGTACCCCTGAGATGGGGAATGAAGTGCAGCCCCAGCTCCAGGGGAGCAGCAGCCAGGGCACCTTGCATAGCATCCCTCTAGGTATGAGCTGCAAATGCAGCAGCTTTGGGCCTTGATGCTTCTCCTTCAGCTGAGTACAGGGTTTGGTATTCACCTCCTTCCACTCAGGTTCCAACAGGCAAGAGATTGGAGACAGCAACGGATGGACCATCTCTCCATTGGACACAGGCACAGAAGACCTTACACCAAGGTCAAAAGCAAGCTTTCTGGAGAGAAAGGCTGTTTGCAACACAGGGTCTTTGCTACAAGCTTCTCTTCATTTACTAGTTAGTTTTCTTTGCTGGTGTCTGGCCAACTTATAACTCTTCCCAAAACATGATATTCTCTTGCTTGTTGTACCAACTTGCTTACTTAATGTATTCAGAAGGAGGAGAGGCCCTGCAGAGGCATCAGTGTGCAGTGCAGATCTAGGTTTGCTCCCAGGGAAGGCTCTCTTTGACCTACTGGGAGACCATGGGTAAATCACTTGGTTCTTTTGTGCCAAAGACTCCTATGCATTAAAAGAAGACATAGCTTTTTGCCTGCTCTTGCTCTGTCTTCCACGTTGTTAGAGAAAAATCTTGTGGAAATAGATGGATGGACCACATCCCACGATGGGAGCTCTTCTAGAGCAACTGTGACTGGTCCCAGCAGACTATCCCTGCTGTGGACACTGCTGCCTGGGCCTATTACCACAACTCCCCATAGAGCTGATGGGAAGAAAATGCATTTTTAGGACTTGATCAAGCAATCCTGTTTGATTCATCTACTTGAGGATGAAACAACTGATGCCCTGTAAGTGCTACTGGCTGCTCATGAAGCCCAGGACATGTAGGTGACATTAGGTATCTCCACTGCAGAGCCTGAGACTGTGGTCAGACAACTCATGCTGGCCATGGCAGCTGCGGTTAGGATGCACAGATGGTGTGACTCCGGCGAGTGAAAGAGCTGACTTTCCCCAGTCATCTCTCTGTGTGTAATTCCTCTTAAGGCAGAAGGCCTTGCCTTGGCTGGTTATGGCATCACAGTGCAATGAACATGAGTCACTGCTGTAACAGGTTGAATTACGACTCCTTGCTTGCTGAGTTTAAAACAGAGGAAGGCAGCTTGAGCAAATGGAAGGGCCTAAGCATGTGAAAAATGTTCCCTTTTCAAAACTGCCATTAGCCAATTGGAAATCTCTGTATTTGGGTTGCAAGTCTATGCCAAGTCTCTGTCTGAGGCTCAGTTCAAACACTCAGGCTATATAATCCCTTCCAGTCTGGGCTCATAATGGAAATGCCAACAGACCGTTAAGCACAGCGGTATTGCCAGGTTTTGCTATAATTAAACACACACAGGAAAAGGTATAAATAACCAGGTTAAATTAAGGCAGGGGGCTGTGACTGAAGGGATCTCCAGGAAAGCCTGAAACCTGGTTGAGTCTGACTGGTTCAGGGGTGGTCGACAGGGGACTTGGGATTTGTGCCTGGCTCAGGTGAACCCTCTCTAGCAGATGCTGTGTATTAAAGTGAAGTCAACTGGCAACAATCCCCTGCAGAGCATGATGTTGCAGCCCCCAGGCCTGTGCTCCTGCCCTTGAGAAGCAGCTAAACCTTGTCTTACAGAAAGCCAGGTGAGGGGGAAAATGGGAGCCTTGCTGCCTTCTGAGTCACACTCGACCTTGCTGGGTTTATTTGCCCTGTTGGGGGCCCATGTTTGTTGTTTGCCACCTTGTCCTCATTTCCACAACAACCAGATGAAGTGGCCTGAGGAAATAATGATGCAGGAGCCATAGATAGAAAAAGTTAAATATATAGCAAAGAAAGAGTGGCAGAGGAGGCAGAGACCCTGCTGGGATATTTGTTCCTGCAGATCACTCGGTCCACAGCCTGCAGGTCTCCCAAGGGAAGCACCTCTGTAGCACACAGGCATCGCAAAGCGGCCAGCAGAGACACGGTGGGTTCCACTCTCTCCTCTCTGCAGATTGTTCCCACTTTGACATCCCAGCTGTCTGGCAATAAACCCTCCTGTATGTAAATGCTGGGGAAAGGGGGAACACCCCCAAAGAGGACACTGGCTTAGGTGTGCCAGCAGACAAGTAAAGCTAGAAAAAAGGCAGATTCACAAGAGAAACACTCACAAGCCAGCCTTTTTCCTTCTGATGATGTGTGTAAGTGACACAACAGGAATGCTGCAGGACTCTCAGGGAAGGCAGGGTAGGCTGCAGGATACATCAATGCCACTGCACAGTCCTATCCTCACTTGGGGCAGCAGTGCCAGGTCCAGAGCTTTTCAGCAGAATTAGCTGCACGCACACATCCCTCATGGTTTTCCTCTTGTGACTCTAACTCAGTTTGAATGAGTTTTCTGGGCCAACTCTTCTAAATTTGTATCAGTATCCAGGGAGCTTTAGTAAATAGCACAGTAAATATTTGTTTTTGATATTTGTCTTTCAAAAAGACAATGAGGCAGCAGCCACACACAAGGACACGGCTACGCGTGTGACCTCAGGCGATCGCGAAGCTCACCCCGCATCCGAAAACTGAGGCTCTCTTTTCTGTCTAAAGAAATAACTTCACTGGGATTAATGTGAAAAAGACCCCCCTCCACTGAAACCAGATCCATGCCTGTTCTAGCACATACACATTATTGTGTATGGTCATGTATCTTTCTGACCAGAGTCGTCATGCACCAAATCTTGCACTTTCCAAAAAAAGAAAAAGCTCATTTCCAGCCTGCAAGACCAACTCTGACCTCAGCTTGTGCTTCCCCAGCTGAGCTAATAACACTCCCAACCCCCAAAATATGGAGGCAGCTCAGAATGGAAATGTTAAAGAGCCGTAATTCCAGAGGATGTGAATGGCTAATTCTGTACATTCAGATGAAACAGAGGGGAAATATACTGAATGGAGCCCATGTATAAGATCATATGAAATGTAAAAAGACTTGTTGTTCAGCACACACACTGCCTCTTCAATCTAGTTCTGTTTAAATGCCCATTCTTTTCGTTTGGCATCTCCTTGTCCCTCGATGGCTGAATCAAAAGAGGAACGAAATAATGACACAAAGATTTTTAAAAACTCAGCTCCAGCTGCAGCAGGGAGAAGCCTGAAGCGAAACGTGAGAGCGTACGGCTCTTTGTTAAGGCTTCCTTGGCTATAGAATATGGTATATGAAACGCCTGGCGGACCCTGTTTGGTCCTATGGAGGGAGAGCTCTTAAGGTGGCTCTCTTGGGTTTGTGGGGGATTGCGGGAAGGCTTCCCCACATTTGCAGGCAGCAAGCGTCCCACCTGCAGAGACCCTAGGGCCCAGATGGTTCCCCCTCCCAGCACCCCGGGGGCCCAGGGCACTCTCTCCCCTGACAGTGGGTGGTCCAGCCTTTTTTTTGTCTTTTTCTTCATTGTAGCTGCCACTTTACATCGGGAAACCAAACTCAGCACTTCTTGTTGGGAGATGGTTCCAATTTATACAGATTTCTAAGAAATAAATAACATTTTATTCCGTGCCTCTAAGGTATTTTTGCATGCCCAGCTGGCAGAGCCACACATAAAACTGCTACAAAATGTTGGTGCCAGTGGAGAGCAGCTCACAGTCCCCAGCCACAGCCTTTCCTAAACTCTGCATTTGGAAGTTGGTGGGACAGTCGATGCCTGCCTGATGACTGCAGAGACCCCAGTGTCACCAGCAGGGATGGGACCAAGCTGGGGCAAGGCTGCCTGTCACCTCCATATCTCCAGCACCCACGGGAATGTTCAGCAGGTCTTTGCACCAGATGCCTCACCACAGCCTCCTTGCAAATGCTGCATATGCCTTCTGGGACAGGGCATCACCCAGTGCATCCACTTCTGGAAAGGAAAACCACCATTGCCTCAGCTCTCTGGCTGAGGAGAAACCAGGGAGAGATGGTGTGGTGCAGAGGAGGAGGCTTCCGAGGGTGGGGCCAGCTCTCCCCACCGCCACTTAGTCCCTTGGCCAGTGCCATGAATGGCAACACCAAAAAGCATCCAGTAAGTGCTGTGGTGACTGGCTCCCCACAGCTGAGAAACTTGGAGCCATATTGCTTAATCTAAACAAATGTTCAGTGGATGTCAACAATAATTCATTTTCCGTGGGCTGAATACTTTTCCTCTCCGAGGCTCTTCCAGCAGCTGTGGCTGATTTCTGCTTATGCCCAGCATGTCTTCCCCAAGACCCCCCACCTTCATGGTCCCCATGGTGGTTCTTAGCATGTCCGCTCACAGACACCAGCCCTTGGCACATGCTGGGAGTGGGCTCTTTCCAGGGGTTCCCTGGGGGAAAACCCAGTGATGCTGGCATGCCCTGAGCTAGCATCAGCACTGAAGGCCCAGTATGCAACCTGTGCACCTGGACAGGTATGAAAACCATTCATCAGTATTGAAGGATTCTCTGTATTGTGTGTTACGGGAAGTGGAGTCCCTTTATGTTGTGCCTACCCCACCTCACAGCCACTGGCACCACAGGGGCAGTACAAGCAGAGTGCCATGCCTGGACAGGCAGCAGGGCACTTCCCTGCTGCAAGGTCTGCCCTGCTCAGCTCTTTGCGTGGCACGAGGATCCTTGCAAAGCACCAGGGAGAAATTTCCAAAGGCATTTGGTCACCTGAGTGCCCTTGGCTATCTTTGTTGAATCCCCGAGAGGAGGGGTGCCATGACCACTGCTGCCTGCAGCCAGGGCTGCGCCCCAGCCACGTGTGCTGCCGGCACATCAGGAGACACGTCACCTGCCTGTCCCGGGGACTGGTAAGGAGGAGCACGTTCCTCCACGGCCACTGAAGCCACCTCATGACGCTTGCACGCGTGGCTGCCAGAAGGCTGTCACAGTGCAGGGGAGGACAGCCAGAGTGGCCATGTGATCCCCTTGCTGCTATTCCTGGTGCCCCATGAGGCTGGAGGACTGTCACACGGAGTGAGGATCACCCGGCTGTAGCGCACAAGCCAGGTGAGTCCAGCTGTGGTGACAGCAAATTCCTAATTAGTTCATTACATCAGACGGCCAAACACTCAGAGTCATTACCCAAGGATGGCCTACGTGCCCGGCAGGGCGTACTCCCCTGATCCCTGCTTCCCACAACAGGACTGGGAGAGCCAGACAAGCTCACCCTGGAAAAGGGACATGCTGTGTGGTGCACCCGGCAGGCCAACAAGCTCCAGGTCCCGCAAACCACATGGGGAAAACCCAGCGAGACAAAGTGCCAGGCACGCAGCAAATGGCCCGAGTGTGGCTGTCCTACATGGCAAGGTCCCATCCTGCCTCCTGCATGGATGTGGAGTGGGTCTCCCCCACAGCCACAGGGACCTGAGCACAGGATGGTGGGTTGCACACCAGCTCCCCCATCCTGCTCTCCTCCACCTGAGGCTGCAGGCAGGCATTATCCCCTCCTTTCCAACCGCTGCCTGAGGACAGAGATCTGGGCATGCCTTTGGACGCCCCTCAACAAAGTGGTACCAGGGCAAGCTCCCTGTGTGCTGCCTGGTAGGTTTGCAGAGAGATCCTCTCCCCGTGAGCTGGGCCAGACACCGTGTGAGTGCCGGATGGTGGGTCGGAGCCTGCCACACACCCACTCCCTGCAGCACCACAGAGCAGTGGCACTGCTGCCTCAGAGGAAGCACAGGCAGGTTTGGCAGGGATTTATGTATCTTGGAGTAGCTTTCCCTGTGGTGGTAGCTGGAACTGATTCTGAATACTTAGCTGGTTTAATATGAAAACAAAAATCCCTGGATTGACAGCTTGTCCGAGCAAGGCACCGTTTGAGTTCCTGGCAGCCAAGCAGTGAGAACTAATGCTGGTCACAGGCTGGAGGTAAGAAACTGTGGGCCCAGCTGAGCAGCTGGGCTCTGCTCCATGCTTCATCTGGAGTTTAGATGCTCTTCTTTCCTCAAGTCGGGCTAACAAAGGGTGGCAAGGTGTGCCCTCACCCTCCCTGGGCTTGAGCCCCATCAAGGCCTGTGGTGCCAGTGACTTGGAGGTGCTGCAAAGTTCAAAACCAGGCAGGGTCCTCCTGCCCACCACAATGTGGAAGCATCTATGCCACTACAGGCTCTCCTGTCCTCTTCCTGCATCCCCTCGCAGCCCCAGGGGCACCTCACCCCACTGGATGGAGAGCTCTCCTGTTGCCTGCTCTCTGGATGAAGGATCGTGCAGGATCCAGGATGTCACTGAAGCACGGACACCTTTAGAGTAACCACCTCCCAGCACACAGCAATCCTACCTAACTGGTTCAGACAAGGGATGATGAAAAGCCCTGTGTCCTGCTGAAACCACTGTGGGATTTAGGTCAGGCAGGTGGGATCCTCCAGGCTAGAGCAGGACCAAAGTGCCTGAACTGGTGCCTGAAGAGTTCCAAGGGCACCACCAGATCTGCATGACATCATTCCTGGGGCACAGCTAGCCATGCTGAAGGGTCAGTGCTGCACCACCATCCTTGCCCATCCCCTAAGTAACGTGGGTGCTGCTGAAAAATGGGGCCCAGCCACTGAAAGCACTGTGGTGGCATTTTCTGTGGGGTCCCTGGCTCCATACCTCAGGACAGCTCTGCTCCTGCATAGTGGCATGGGGGCGGCACATGGCTAAGTACCCCCAGCAGGATCTGGGTCAATGTGCTATTTGGAAAAGCCATGTTAGACCTTCTCTCCTGGAGAAGCGCCTCTCAGAGTCTCATCCAGAGCTCCCCACCAGTAGCTCTGCACGTCCAACGCTCCCCAGAAGGAAACCTCACCAATGCAGGCAGACAAAGCTGCCTCTGAAGGAAATTTCATTCCCCATGTGACAGAATGAGCAGGGTGGATAGGAAAGCAGCAGTTGCCCCAGCTCACTCCCAGCTGGGAACAGCAAGGGCTGGTCGGAGGTGCATTGCAGGCATGATCCACACTCGCCCCGGGGGGAGAGGGAAGCTGTAGGGCTGTGCTCAGTCACTTCTTCCGCTCAGTCACCGGTCCCACAGCTGTGCCAGCGAAGCTATTGTCCTGGTCCCTACAGTGGGAAATCCCAGATCCAGCTGGAAACGACCAACACATACAGTCCCAGGTGAGCCTCGGAGGTCCCACAAACGAACAAAAAAAAAAAGGGGGGGAGGGGGGCTTTTCCTCTCCTTATATCAAAGCACCAAGCAGACCTCACTTCCTGCCTCTGCCAGCAAATATCAGGGAGTTACTCAGCTTCTTCTCCTGGCTTTCCCCACCAAAGGGGATCTCTGATGCAAGTGGTGGATCATTGCAGAGCAGGATGTGGGGCTGTGAACATGCCCCAGGGCACAAAGAAGCTGCAGAAGAAGAGGATGCCCCGGCACTGCCCTGCGAGGCCGGGCATGGAAACGGGCAGCAGGGAGCAGGGAGTGTGCAGACAGCACGAGGTGGCTGTGCCCCCCAAAGCCCAGCCTGCTCCCAGCACCCCCACCCTGGGAGTGCCAGCAGGGCGCCGAGGGGCTCGTGGAGAGCAGCGCTGGGCCGCGCTAGGGCCCGGAGTCACGGTGGCAGTCCGGCGTAAAACCTGCGCCGTGCCGCTGGCCCCGGGGCGCGGGCAGCCGGGCGGCGGTGCCGGTGCCGGTGCCGGTGCCGGNGACGGCCGGCCCGCGGGCAGCCCCCAGCCCAGCCCCCCTGCCCCCCGGCACCCAGCCGCACCCCCGACCCCTGCCCGCGGGTCCCGGCCCCACCGCCAGCCCCCGTCCCAGCAGCGTCCCCAAAGCCCGCACGAGACTTCCCACGGGGCAGAATGGCAATCCTGTCCCTTGCCCTTAACACCAAGTTGGGGTCTCTCTGTCCAGCCCCTCACCCGAGCCTCAGGTGTGCCCCAGCTGTATTTGGGGTGATCTCCTCGCCACCCTGGGGGTGAGCACCGCCAAGAGCTGAGCGGTCAGCCCCACCGCCGCCCAACCTGCTGGAAATCAGAAGACAGGCAGCAGTGTCTTACCTATGCTGTCTGGTTTCCCACCCATAGGGAAACCCCCAGCTCGTGTTTTCAAGCACCTCCTTAAAACCACAAAGCCCTCTCTCGGCACGGGGGAGATAGAGGAGATAAAAGCCTGAGACAAGTCATGGGCCTTAGGTTTCAAAAAAAGAGATTAAAGTAGCACATACCCGCCAGGAGAAGGGTGAGTGAAGCCGTCAGTCAGGAAGAAACCCTCCCAGGGCCAAGCAACCCCCTCCAGGAAGAGACACTGAGGGGCAGCCCCTTTTCCTCGGCAATCCCTTTCCAATTCCCCACTGAGACTCCCACCGCCCTCTCCTTGTAGCGTTCTATTCTCCCTCTTCAGCACACAATGGGGCAATCCCTGGCTGGGTCTTATTCCACATCCCTTAGCAGCACCCACAGGAATAAACTCCTGTGCCTTCCTACATCAGGGGACTCTCCCCAGTCCCGCATTACTTTCTTTTCCTTTCTTCCTTCCTTCCTCCCTCTCCCCTAACAAAGGATAGTTATCCCCAGTCAGTAAAGATGGCAACCCCACACCCCAGTGGGAAGTGAGCAGCCCTGCAGGCTCATGGGCACATGAACAGGAGCAGCAGGCTCTCTGGCCAGGTGTCCCCTCGGCAGCATTTCAGCTCACACCAGCCTCCTTCTTTGTTCACCGCGGTTCCCCCCACCAGGACTAAAGCCTCGATGAAGTGGGAGAAAGGGAAGAGGGGAAATTTGGACAGGCCCAACAGAACCTGCACGCAGGTCAGCATGTGCAATGCCTGTGCAGGTGGAAGACCTTGCGCTTGAAGCTGAATGGGGAACACTGAGCATCTCTACAGGGAACAGAGGGAGGGAGGGAAGAAGGGAGGGAGAGAGGAAAAAAAAAATCGTGTGAGTGCAGAGTTTGCAAAATGAGCTGATGGTAAATAGCTGGAGGATAGACAGCGTCTCTGTACGTGAGGCGCAGCACGGAGAACTGCACCTGAGCGAGGCTGGGCCACTGCTCGCTCCAGCATCACACGTCACTCACTGATGCATCCTCCCCAGCCTGCTCTCTCTGCACCAGCTCCTCCGCCTCCACCACAAAAATGCAGTGGGAAAAATGGGTTCCCCCCACGCTCAGTGCAGCCACAAAGCAGAGAGCTGGGAGAAGCACAACTGAACTTGATTCGAGGTCCAGCAGGTGCCTGCCTAGGGAGATTCAGTACCACGAACCTCCTGATCCCCTTTTCCTGATGGGAACCCACAGCCCCTTGAGCTCAGTGTCTCCCCACACCCCTGCTCAGCTGCTTTCTTCCCTGAGCAATGGCAGCCGCGTTTGCCAACACTCCCTGCTCGCTAGTGCTGCTATCCAAGGCCCTTTGTTCCCCTCGTCGTGCAGCCTTCCTTTGCATTCCGCAGCCAGACGCTGAGCCCAACACAGCTCTTCTCACCTGGGGTGCTCCAGACGGGAGGCCACCAGCTTTCCCCTCCCTCCTCTGAAAGACCAGGCAAAACTCGCGCAGCACCTGGAAAACGCGTCTCCCTCCCTAAGTGGGAAAAGGAAGAGAAGCCATCCTTTCCCTGGAGAGAGGCGCGCTCAGGGGTGTCGGTGACTGCAAACCCTGCCCCTCATTTGCAGTTTTGCGGGGCGTGCTCCCCAGGCCCGCCGGGATCGCCGGTCCCACGGGCGGCAGCCGGCGGTCCCGCAGCCCGGTTCCGTGGAAGGCAGCCCGGCACCCGCCTGACACCCTGTGGCCGCCTGCCGCCTTGCAGGGACGTGGAGCGGGACGGGGATGGGGATGGGGATGCTGCGTGGGAGGGGGCACACAGCGTCTCTTAGCGGAGCAAAGCTGACAGGAGCAGGGAGAAACCAGAGACCGGGCACATGCCTGACTCCTGCCACCCGCCATGCAGGGATGAAATGCTGCAAACTTTAATAAAGCAGCACACACATGTCCCAGCAGTTTCCCTAAGTGCCCATGGATTCAGCCCAGCACATCCAGGAGCAAAAGAATTTCAATTTACTGCTAGCTGATGCCACAGGCTCATATGAGTGTGCAGGACCTCTTGCTCTGTAGCAGCACGTGACAGCAGGGGCTGCTGTAATAATGCCCCAACAGAGGCTCTTAGGAGCCTCCTAAGAACATTCACATGGATTTCAAGCCACTCAGAGAGTCTTCCCTAATGCACAGCAAGGCCTTTCCCTGCTCCTCCCTGGCTTTACTCATCTCCTGCCAGAAGGATGAATTTCTGCTTTCCAAAGCACAAGGGTTGGGGTCTCTGCAGGGGCTGGAGTAAAACATCATTATTTGCACGCCACCAACCCCACAGGCTGCCCACTTGTTGCATCCTCATGTGAGGTGTGAGGGTCACAGTGACCATGTGTGGCGTGTGTCCCGCCCAGGTCGGGATGGGGGACACACTCGTGCAAGAGTGCCACACCCTGGCAATTCCCATTGCTCAGTGCTAAGCCCGCAGCACGTCTGAGGCACCAGCAGCTGCTATGCCACTGCAGGACCCCAGCCCAGGGAAATTCCTGCAGCAGCTGTGGGTGGAGCTAGCACTCACCCTTCTTAGGGAAGTGAGAGGAATAGCTCCATGTGGTGCTCCAGGGGACTTACTGATCCTTAGCAGCCTCCTCTTTTCTCGTCCCTGGAAAAGCTGCGAGTACACTGGGGATGGGGGGGAGGTGAAGGTGTTTTTCTTGAGAGCTAAGCCACCTTGGAGCAGGAGACCCTTGCTCCAGATGATCTCCTAGGTAACCCAAATGAAGCTCTGCAACCTTGATAGAAAAGCTTATCTCCATTTAGGAGGGAATCCTTTGTGTGCTCTTACTGACCTGCCTCTCATCTCTATTTTACAAACTCCAGTGGGGGGCCCATCCTTACTCCTCTCAGAGCCTTGGAGGGAGTCCTGCAAACCCCACCAAGCATGGCACATGGCTGCCGGGTTGATGCTCCTGCAGGAACATCAGCAGCGCCCAGGGAGCTGGTGATCCCTGCTCACGGCCCCCCCTGGGCATTCACAGCTCCGCAGCCTCTGCAGGGAGAAAGGCCCTGTCTCATTCCCAGGCCTTCTTGGGGCAGAGCTCCCCCTTGCTGAGAGCTCATGGGCAGCGGGGCAGCGAAGCCATCAGCTGCTTTCTCTGCCCTGACTTTCTCTGCCTGCAGCTTGGAGAGATTTTGACCTGATACTCTGCCCCAGCACGTCTCTCTGGCTGGAACCCAGCGGGAATAAGCAGAGACATTCAGATGATGCATCGCAGGGGAACCATTTTAATTAAAAGTGAGGCTTTGGTCAGCGGGGTATGGACTTCTTTGAGAATATAGGGAGGAGAAGTGAGCTGGGTGAGTGATGGAGCGGGGGGCGGAGGAGATGTGCCTTGTCAGGGTTAGCTCTGAACTCAGCAGCTTTGCCAGAGAAGTGGAAAGTGGCAGGGTGAGTGTTCTATCCTCAGAGGCCTTACCATGGGGCTGGTGCTCTTGGCAAGGCTTAACAGTGTCCTGAAATCCTGGTGCAAACTGGGGTATGCCCTCCCCACAAACTCAAAGCATTTGCTGCTCCCCGAATACCAATCCCTTTCCCAGCAGAGAAGGGGGATGTCTGTGCGCTGCTTACGGATGTTTAGGGGTACAGGGACCTCATGTTAACTCTCTAGCTCTGCCAGAAAAGAAATCTAAAAGCTCAGCAGGGCCCCGCACTAGTGCAGCAAAGTGGAGAGCCACCACAGCCACAGGCACCTCCTGTAGGTGGGAATCACCACAAGGCCCGATGTCCCGCTGCAATCTCAGCTGCTGTGTTTGCAGCTCTGCTGGCAGAGGGGATCCAGCACTGCTGGAGTGTTAAGACCAGAAATTACTTGTGAAGGGGAGTAGGGTTTGAGGAAGAATTAGGCAAGGGGATTCTTCCTCACGCAGAAGTGAGGAATCCCCTGGAATTGGGAGGCTTGAAAGAGGGCCATCCTAAAAAGCCTCTCTTAGGCTGGTGTTCTAGCTAGAACCTAGTCCACCCTGGGCATCTTCCTGCCTTCACACAGGATGCTCTGGGAAAAGCTCCCAGACACCAAACCACACAATTCTAAATTACCAGGAATGGTTTTCCATTCAAACACCCACTAGGTCTGTTTTCTGCTCCTGGGACTGCTATGGAAAACCACATCCAAGCCCTGCATGCTGCACCTGCCCACAGCCATATCCCTGGAGGAGTCAGAGGTGGAGCAGCCTCCAGCCTGGCACAGAGGCAGGTGCCATGATGGCGAGAAGTGCCACACTCCTATTCCAGCAAGGATGTGTCCCACCACCTTCCCACCTTGGCTAGCAGTAGCCTGGCCATGTGGCCAGCACTGAACCCACCACATAAACCACAATTACATCTCAGGTAACGTGGGGAGCATTCCCAGGTTGCTGTGAAGAGCCATATATACTCATCAGCAAGACAGAGGGAGCCATGGCAGGAGGATGAGTGGCATAGGATGGAGGTGGGGAAGTTATGCCACTGGACCATGGCAGTGCCTGGTAAGACAGCGAGGAAAGGGTGGAGAGTGACTACGTGATGCTTCGCAGGGAGAACTGATCTTATTAATAAAAGCTGCTCCTTCCCAAGGCCTTGATAATCTCTCCTGCTGCAGATTATTTACAGCTGTGGAATTTAATACTCCAATGAACAAAGCTCTCTGAAGCACAGAGGGAGCAAGCAGGCTGTTAACCCTTCTGCATGGCACCAGGGGCTTTCGGCTCAAGTTTGATGTCTCAATGCAGCTGAGCCACAGGCTGCCACAGCCCCAACAGATCTCAGCACCTATGAGGCCGGCACTCAAGCCAGGCTGAGACTTGGTAGAAAGTCAACTCAAAGCCCATTTGGACTCCTGGATTCTGTTAATTTAAAAGGCAGGCCAGTGAATAGTGCTCAGAGGCAAAACTTGGGCAGGGCTGGGGGGCTGTGTTGCCAGTGAGGTGTTGCTGCATTACACCACTGGGTAAGCACTTGACCTTACAGGTACTGGGTCAGTAAACTCAGCCTCCAGGGTGAGGAGATTGTCAGCCCTAGGTAAGTTATCCACCCCTGATGTTCAGTGCCAGGTGTGTGAAGCTGAGTCAGCTGAGACCTGGGAGCCTTGCTGCGAGTGTGCAACACTGCTGGGGACACAACTGCAGCACAGCTCTCCTGCTGCCTTCCCTGGGACCACAGAGCCCATGGCTAAAGTAGATGCTTTAGTATATGCTCTGCAATATAAGCCCTTCCTCAGTGTGTCTTGAAATCTCATGCATCTCAAGAGGACGGCATAGGAACCATCAGACTTGGCTTATGCCTGAATGGCCCCTTAAATACAGGTGATTTGGAGGGGGAGATAATAGGGTGGGCTTGAGCCACAGCCTGGCAAAATCAGAGGTGAGAGGGATGTACAGGAAGGACTGGGTAATCATATAGACTTGTCCCACCAGCGCGTGGGCCTGGTTTGAGTGTATGCATTGCTGAATGGGATGGGCACAAGACAGCAACTAGGGTAAGGGGTGGGCTGACAGATGGAGAAAGAAAGGCAAACACCAGCCTCACTTGCATGCTAAAATCTACTGACAACCCCGTAACAAAGTGGCAGATTTTGGAGCCATGACTGCAGCCTGGGTTTGGTCTGCACCTCTGTTAGCCTGCCTGTACTTCAGACATTCCCCAAGGACCACACAAATTGTTGGTCTAGTTCTGCATAGCATCCTTTAAAGGGTCACAGTAGCATCCCTGCCACAAACTAGGTAACTATAATCTCTAGACATGATAAACAGCCCCTATCCACCCACCCTAGTCCATGTAGGAAAAAGCAGAATTCATGTGGGATCTTTTGTCCCCACAGTCAGTAAAAGCCTGGCTGCTGAAGTGCAGGAAACACAGAGCCTGTGCACCAACCCTGGAGTCCCTTGGGGTGGTAGTCCCTTTATATCTCAGCAGCACTCAGCCTTTGCACAGCACCAGAGCAGCACAGAATACCTGCCCTAAAACCTCAGCATATGGCTCCAGGTTATGCAGCCCCATAGCTCTGAACTTGACACCCTCTCCCTACAGTTCCTCTCCCTGCCCTGTGATGCCATCTGCCAAGGATTTCTCAGGGCTCTTCCCCATCCTTCAACCACTCACAAAGGAGTAGCTGGAGGTTGTAGAAGGTAGTTTAGCTCAGCCTTAGGTGGCCCAAAATTTGCACAGGACAGCCCATTAATGCTGCATTTCCCCATTCTTAAAAGTCTTAATGTTTGTTCAGCTTCCCACCAAAACACAAGGTACTGCCTGCCAGCCATCACTCTACACTGGCAGTGTTTTGCCCTTGAGTTTTCCTGCAAGCAAGGCAGACTGGCAAAGGGAGACACCAGCAGTGAAGGGAGCACAGGGAGTAGGGGAAGGGTGGATCCCGCCCCACAGAGCCTGATGGGTGTTTGGAGATCCTCCCCCACAGGCAGGACAGCCCGGCTTCCCTCTCCCCCAGGTTTCACTGCCTGAGCTGTCAAGCCTTCCTGAGGAAACTGCCTCTGCAGGGCTGCATTTGATGCCCTGGAGGTCCCCGTGTCCTCAGCCCACCCCACTGCAGGTGAGACCTCCTGGGAACCTATTCCTCCTCCACAAGGCAGAGCCCAGGCAAAGTGTCGGACTTGTGAAGCCAGTTAAACCAGCTATTTACAGGTGTTAGCATTACAAAACACGGATTAGAGGCTTCCTAGAGCTGTCTAGAGCCTCTGGAAGAATGTCCAAGAGCCAAGAATCAGGACCTGGAAACAAGGGCAAAGATAACATCTACCACCCTACCACTTCCTCTCCTCACTTTCTACTTCTCCAAGCAGGGTTTTCTGCTGCCAGTGAACTGGAACCTTTCCTACCCTTCTCCAGACACCCACAGGGAACCTTGAGCATTGTTCTGAAGAGGAAAGTAAACATGATTAGGAGTAAAGCTCAGGTGGCTGGGCAGCACACAACCATTGTCTTTGCTGCAGTCAAGCACAAATACAAAACCCCAAAGGCTTGTCCTGCAGAAGTAATAGTTCCTCCTGCACTGGAGATGGGTGCCCCCTTCCCGAGCCTCCCATGCATCCCAGGTAGGTGCTTGGGGCAAAGTGTGAAAAGTCAGGACAAAACAACACCTGAAGGCCCTCAGCAAGGCTCCCTTAGAGATAGATGGCCTAAAGCACAAGAGTAAAAAACACATTCTGGTCTGTTCGGCTTTTGCCATCCCTGGTGAACCTAGGGTGATCTGCTGTTGTCAGTGCCTCCAGGGAACTGCGACTGCTCCATCAGAGTGGACTGGGCATCACTCACCCCACTGTACCTCTCTGTGCCCCATACCAACATGTGGTGCCTGTTTGAGTGAGCAGGACCAGGCTTGGCAGGACCAGGACATCAAGGAACACCTGAGCTCCTCCTATCCCCTGAACACAGTGGGTGAAACATGCCCCCCAGCAGCACATGCCACCCCTAATGTTTGACTGCTGCTTTCCCAATCCACATTACTCATTTTGGAGCCAAGAAGGGAGCACCATGACTTCCAATCACTGCTTCATATTGCCCCAGAAATGTGAGGAAGATTTACCTCATCCAGGGTCAGCATCCAGTCTTACAAGCTAGAGCAACAGATCCTTTAATCCCAAGAGATGTATCTAATATGGGAAACCACATTGGGGTGCCATGGTCACAACAGGCTATCAGAGGAACACATTTTTGTCCATGTCCTGGCCTTGGCCCCAGGGAATAGTCACCAGTGCCCCTCACACTCCACACCCATAGCTGTAACTATGAAGAACAGCTCATTTGAGCTAGAGAGTGAGCTGGACATGGGGTACAGCCTTGTAACAAAAGACCTTGGATGTCCTTCACAGGCTCTGCCTTAGGCCATGTTGTACCTTGGGGCTTGCATGTTTATTTTTAAGGAACTGCATTTGGTTCATGGAGTTTACAGCCTTCAGACACTTGCAAAGCAAGCTCCTATTTCCAAGGCCCAAGGGACAGCCTGTCTTTGGTGTCTATGCCACAATAACTGGGCACATCACTCCCCAGTCTTCTGGGGAGGGTGTGTGTACTATTCACACTGAGCACATTCGCTGTAGCCAGCATGGAGGTGAGCATCCAGGTTCATTTTGAGCTCTGTTAAGCAGTGAAGCCCTGGAGCAATGAAGTACATGAGGCATCTTGTGTTTTGGGTGAAAGGAAAAGTGGAAAAAAGGTAATTTTATTTCCTCCGACAGCATGTTTGATTGAACACTGCCTCTACTGCACTCTCACAGAAGGTGAATGGATATGCCTGATGTGTTTTCTCCACATCCTTCTTTATATCCTTCTGTCATGAGCCCTCATTAATCTTTCTTCTTTCTAGGCTAGACACTCCAGAGCTTTCCAATTCTATTTTCTTGTTAGAGGGTGCATCTGTGACAGGCCTAGGAAAATTTCCATCCTCTATCCCTGACACATTCTGAGATAAGCTGACCAGCCTGGCATGCTCACTTGAGGCTCCACCACTCCAACAGCATTCAGACTAGATTCAGTGTCATTCACCACCCCATTTCTTATGGTGCAGAACAGGAGAAACTACTCAGAAAATGAGATGGCAAGGCTGTAGCTGGTGCTAACGCACTCAGGGAAGAGCCCTTTGGGCAGCGACCACACAAGCTTTAACCTTGGGGCTCTGCCCTGGCAGCAGTGCCAACCTCATCCCCCTTCCCTCACTCCCAACTCTCTGCCCCCTTTAGCCTCTCTGCATTTCCCAGTACAAGCGTCCAGCCCAATGAGTTTCCCTGATGGACACTCTTCCCCTGCCCTGGTCTATCTTGAACAGTAGCTGCAGGATATAAACAAGTGTCCAGCTGTTTCCCTGTCCTTTTTGCTCTTCCTGGGTCATGTCAATCCTACACAGCACAGCCCCATTCAGATGAGATGCAGACACTTAAAAAAATGACAGCCCTCACTTGCCTCATCAGAAGAGCTCAGCAGGGTCCTGCCACTGCTTCTGTGTGCGGCTGAGTGGAAAATGCTGCTCAGCCTGCAGTCCTGAGGCTCGGCATCCCTTTCCCTCAGGGAAGGGGATGTGGCATCTGTCTCTAGATGGAAGACCCTAGCAAGGAGTGACAATGCATTCTGAGGGGTTGTTTTGCATCAGGAGAGTGGCCCAGCTCAGGGCTTCGCAGGAGAGCCAGGCTGTGCCTCCCCGCTGCCCACCCCTGACTCCTGTTTTGCAGCCCCCTGCAACCCATGAGCAGCATCCTGCTGCTGTCCCTCCTCTTCCCAACCAGCTACCAGACCCACGGGAGTCAGCATGCTGCTTTGCAGACCGATCTTCCCAGTGATCTTCCTAGACCCTGACGCCCCTGGTTACCCAGCAACCTTCCGTGTAGACAGGGCTCAAACGCAGTCAGAATTCCCTGGCTCTCCCCGGGTGTTTTCCCGAGGGAGCAGGTGAGGCTCGGTGCCCCCAGAACCTTCCCGCGGCCGGCCGGAGCTGCGCCGCCCTGCTGCGGGCCGGCGGCCGGGGACGTGCTGACCAAGGGGGATTTTGTGTGCGGTGATTTTGTGTCGTCAGTCGGGCTTAGGGGCCCGCGGGGCACCGGGCAGGCTGCCGGGCACACGGCCACATTGCCATCTAGCCTCTCGCTCGGGGATGTGCAGCCACCGCCCGCAGCCCTGCCAGCCCAGAGAGCCGTCCCGTCTCCGGCTGCATCACCCCCAGTTCGGCTGAGGTTTCAGCTCTCTCCCCCTCCTCCCAGCCCCCAAAGTCACCAGCTGTCCCCCCCCAGCTCTGGGGTGCATCCGTCCCGCTGGCACAGGGCCACGAGACGGGGCCGCCTGTCTCCCAGCCTCAATCTCCAAACAGATGGAAGACATCAGCTCCCTGCTGCATCCTTCCACGATAATCTGTCTCGCCCACTTCCTTTCAGGGACACCTCTTCTCACGGCCAGTAAATCCCCAGTGCTTGCCTGTCTTTTTCCAGACCCCAGCCTCATCACATGTCTTTCATGGGTAAGCATCTTCCCAAAGGCCATCTCTCCCTACCCATGCAGGATGCCCTAAAAAAGACGCCTCTTCCCCAACTCCCACGGAAGAATCTGGGCACAAAGTCCCCACCATCACCAGCAAATAGGCACCCTCTTGGGAGCTTCAGCTGATGCAAATCCTATATACAAACACATGGGAATGTACAGTAACTCAAAGACCCAGTTGGAACTGAAGGGGGGCACATTTGTAATGAGGCAAGAAGACTCCAGGACTCTGCCTTTGGCTTCCCCTTCCCTTTGCAGCAGGTGGCAGCTCCCCCAGAAGATGCACAGGAGATGAGAGAATTCTTCCTAAACATATGTCATCCTGGAATTTTTTTTTTTTTCTATTGTTATATAGAAGCATGTTAATGCCAGAATAATAAACAGGGACCAGGGGAGAAAGTGACCTTCTGGTAGCAGCTGAGATAAGAAGTGTTTTGGTTTTTCTCCCCTCCTCTGAGGGACTCATTCCACCTGCTTGTAGCCATCCTGTAAGAAAAGAACCTGCAGGAAGAACTGCTACACAGGGAGGAAATACATCTGCTTTCCTAGTAGGATAGATGCAAAAGGAAAAGCCTCCCATTAGGAGAGAATTAAGCCTCAGTGGACCCCAAAGAAGGATGCCCCAAGCCAGAGCCCAGGAAACCCAGTAGCTGCTCCCAAGACAGCCCTGGCTCACTGCTCAGAAGACTCTGGAACAGAGCAGAGTGCAGCCTGGAAGTTGAGAGCAAGCAGGTATTATCCCCTGTGCAGAAACAAAAGAGGGGACCTGGAAATGAGGATCCTTGAGCAGGGTCTGTTCAAAGGAAAATATGGAGAGCCTGGAGAGTCCACATCAGCCTGGGCAAGGCCCCATCCATCTGCCCCTGCCTGCACAGGCTCTGCTACCAGAGCAGCAGGGGCTCACCATCCTGCAGCCATGGCAGGGCCCACAGCAGTGGGATGGGTGGCAGCTGACTCTGGGCTCATCCACAAGCCAGACCCTTTCCCCTTGGAGGGATACTGCTACAGGCAGCACCTGGAATTTGCCAAGCACAGAGCTGTCAACATAGGCCAGAGATTTCTGCTGAGACTATATTCCTCATTGGGGAAGACAGGTAAAAACTGCAGGAGACGCACTATGGGATATGCTTAGCTTAGCTGTCTGCATGTCTGCTTATTAAGCTCTGAGATTAAGGATTTAGTTCCACACATATCAGTTTACTTAGAACTAAAGCATCCCTTCACATTTTAATCTCAAGTATGCTGCATTGTCTTGCCCGCTTCCTCTCGTGCCCTCTCCCCATGACCTCTTCCTCAGCAAAAAGCTGGAAAGTTATTAGCAAATATTATGTGAAATGCTTAATATCCAAACAGCAGGGTCTGGCATCCCATGAGAGATTCATAGCCCCTATGGTCAGGACAAGAAAAACAAGGATTGTTTGCAGGCGCCCAGGTCCTGCTGGTTGATGCTTTGAGGCTGGAGTTGTTGTTAAGCAAAAATCTCATAGTAAAGTGTCCCTTCAGACAAGTTATAAACCAGGCTAGGCAGGAATGAGGTATTCAGCTGGGGTGAACTCCACTTCGGCTCTACCCACAGACTGTGCACAGAAACAAAATACCTCATAAAAGTGCTACTTCAAATTCTATTCTCCAGCATTGTGTTAGTGGAAGGCATTTTCCTCTTCTGTTCTCAAAAGCATTTACATGAAGAAAGGCTGAGCTCCTTCTCTCTGCAGGAAAGCTGGGATAGACCTGTCAACTGGCTTATGATTTATTAAAAAATTATAAAAGTATTTGTTTATGTGTTTATCAGGGTTGGAAGAGTTTCAAAAGTTGCAGAAGGTTTTCTAAAGCAAGACCTCAGAACAATTGAGTGGCATAAACACTTTCCCTAAAATTGCATAAAAGCATATACCATTTTTCTACTCCAAATATGATCCAGAAACAAATCTAACCACGAAATAAAAAGGGCAATGGACAATGTCTGAGATATCAGGCTGTGCCATGCCCTTGTGACACCGAAGCAAACCCTACCCAAGGGAGGGAAGCCAGTCACACTTTTCACTGTGACTGCCACACGAAGTTCGCTCACTGTCCCACTTAGTAAAATAGCATAAACATCTCTGAGCACAGAGTTCCTGCTGGAAGCTGACTGCACTCAGATTGACTGGAAACATTGACTTCAACCAGGCGAGCATCTGCTCTGTGGCTGTGCCATTGGGCAGACACCTATGGAGGAGGCAAGCCCAGGGCTTAAAGGCAATGCCCATGGGGCACAGAGGACTTGGACCAGCAGATCCAACGTTCCCCAGCCCCCAGACAACAGCAAACAAGGAATATGCTGCCAGCAGCATGATTCTGCTTTCCCACAGAACTGAGTGCACAGGGAAGTTTTACTTAGTGGGACAGTGCCATTACTTAAAGGTTAATATTGAAATTAAACTATAGCATAATCTTTTGTGTATTACCTGGAGTAATGGAGTTGGAGAGGATCCAGGGCTCTTTTTTTCCAGGGACAATGTGGATTTCACAGTGGGGACCATGGGGCAGATACATCTGCAAGGAGTAACTGGAGTGTGCGATAGCTCAGCACTGCATTCTTTAGATCTTCACAGTGAGGCAATGCAGAGCCAAAGTAAGGAGCTTTCCCAGCATAACAGGAAGAGGAGGCAGAAGGGCAAGGAGCAGCCAGCCACCTGACCTATGAGGAACTGGCCTAACTGCTGCTGCCTGCACCCCCTGCACCCTCTTCCCCAGCACTGCTATGTCTAGGAGTGCTCTGCACTGATGTCCCTTCACCACTCATGCGCACCAAGTTTCTCTGCTCAGCTCCATAGAAAAGCAGCTCTTTGGCTCCTGGAGCCCAACCAGTCCTGAAAGCAAGAGAGTAGCAGTTGCCCATTGCTGTGCCTAAGCCGAGGAAACTGGACAACAGCCAACCTCACCAACAGCCCACTAAAGATGATGTCTGACAATAGTCTCAAGAAGCAGTCCAAAAGGAAGCTTCTTTCTGTGGACCTTTCAATGTGAACCCAGCCCTTGCATTTATCTGAGAACACAGTTTTCAGGGGTCAGTCAGGTGGAGAGCACAGGCTGCATCTCAGCTCACCCTTTGGCTCCCCCTTCAGCTCTCCTTCCTACCTTTGCATCCCAGTCTCTGGTATGCCCTGTTCAAGCACATTCCACTGACGGATGTTGCAGGTCACTGTGCCGTCCTGATTCTAATTGTTCCTAAACACTTCTCTTGGGCAAAACCAGAAACTAGTCTTTTTATTGAATGTGCCCAAAGCACCCATAGTTCATTTTCTATCTCTCCTACTCTATTACTTGTGAATCCATTTTGTAGACCCCCAGTATCACTGGGCCAGGGATGGAGTCTTATTCCTGGGGAACTGGGAAAGACAGAAATAGGGAAAAGAGAACATAAGCAATACAGCACAAGGATTTTCATGGTCTCATTTTAATGATGACACACCAGATTAACACCACAGGAGGAGTAAGGGTGAAGGACCGTTTCCCAAACATACTGCAGGTGTTCTGTGAAATAAATCAACCTTCTTTTGGGGAAAAAACAAACTATTTCAATATTTAAATTAGTTGCTTGAAATTCTTAAAAGGGAGGAGATATTCTTGATGAACATCAGCTTTTTCATATTTCACCAGTTTCTGGAAAAAACAGGAACAGCTACTGCATGAAAGGATTGCTAAAGACCTCTCTTAGCATTCAGACAAAGTTGCGGGCAATGGCCAATACTTTGGAGAACTCGCCTTCTCTTCTCCGCAGTGTATAGGGTATTGGTGTTCTTATTCTCGTCCCTATTGGGTTCCCATTGTCTTCTATGAGTACCACATTGTTGGAGTCAAATCTAGGCGTCATGGTGGGGCCAGGCATCTTGTGCCCTACAATTAAAGCCTTCTTCTTTTCTCCTTTGATAGCCAGAAGGATCTTATCTCCAACTTTGCCAACTCCAGTCTTGTTATACACGTGGATACATTTTGGTGGCCGGTGGTACGGCGTGTTCCCCAAGGCGCTGTTGTCCACCACTCGCACACGGGTTAGTTTCTGTATTGCTCGGCATGCTCCACTGATGCTACCAAAAGACAGGAGAGAATGAGAGACAGATCTCAATAATCCTTGGGGAGCAAAGGCAAACCCAAAACAGAATCTTGTCATTACACAAGCCAGTCAGAAGGCAATGAATATATACCATATGGGTGACACACTGACTGCATTTAGTGTGCTCTTTCAAAGCCAGATGCTTTCTTTGGGCTTTGCACACTCTTTACTGAATGTCAAATATAAAATGGCCCTTTCTACTCCAAAACACAACTATAAAAGATGGCATGAAGAGTGGCTTGCGTACCATGGGCTTTTTAGGAACTGCAGATGATGCAGCTTCAATCTGCAAGCAAAAAAATGTGCTCACTTCTGTTTCAAACAGCCTGCAAGAAGCTAAGACTCAAGTTAGGCTCTTTCAATCTTGCACACAGTACCCAGCACTAAGGACTTTTATGATCAACCTTCCTTTCACTGAAGTTTGTGAGTCTCAGAGTTTATTTTGTTCTCAGTAAGACCTCTGAGGTCCTGCTGTGGCTGTCTTAAGCTGTTCCCAACTAGAATCTAAGAGCTCACCACCTTCCCCACGTGGAAGGAATCCAGAGAGACACAGTCTCTTCTGTATGATTGCTTTGTGGGAGTAAGAAACAACATAAATAAACTGCACAATACTAGTTGTTAGATCCGACTCTGAATATTCTTGGGAACAGCAGGAACATACTACCTTACAGAAACCATTATTGTTTTATTCACTGAACTCAAACTCAAGTGATTTGTTGCTTGTCTTCAAATGACACCCAAACACAGATCACAGGAAAAGAAGGAAGATCCTCTCTGCTGCTGAACAACTGCTTTGCAATGAGGTACTAGAAACATGCTGGCCAGAGCTGCAGGAATGCCAACCTGCTGCCAGCTGAACTACTCAGAGACAGCATATGGAAGCAACCTAGCCATTTATCTTGGTTTTCAGAAGTGTGTAAAGTAAATAGGGACCATCATCCCTTCTTGAAGAGGAAAGGCCTGTATTTGCAAAACAACCTAAAAGATGAGCATGCACACCAAATGTGGTGTGGATGGACATCAGTTCAAGCAGGAATTTTTACACACAGTGAAGAAGGACAGTGGACTCAATCTGCATTAGTCCAACTGCTCCAGGGGTAAAGGGCTGCCTTCCAAGATCCCTTTCCCACAGTAGAGGCCTACTTTAGCTTTCCTCTCTCTCTCAGAAGTCACTAATCTCTGCAACCGACCATGCCATCCTGTCCAGTCCCATCCCATCCTCTGGCAGGGACTGTGGTACACCACACTCTCTCTCCTCTGTGGCTCTCTCGCCATCTGTGGCTGCACAATAGGGAAAGCAGAAGGGAGGAGGCTGGAAAAAGAGAAGTGTTGTCACAGGAAGGAGCAGGGAAAACCTTGATGGGATCAAGTGTACAACACAGCAGTGGCAAAGAGATATAAATATGACTGTCCAGGAACCACTAGACAAGAATAACTGCACTGGGAGAACTTTTTCTTTCCCTTTTTCTTGATTTCTGTCACAATCTTGGAGAAATACCCCACAAAAAAAAGGTCTCCCCATTAAGTTTTCTTAAGTCCTGTTCACCTCTATGGACTGGACTTCACCTCCCTGTCATTGTCACTTATACATGCTTTAAATGTATGCTGGCCAGTGCTGTCATGCAGCTCACTTAAAGAGAAAGCCAGAAAGACCTGGATACCTCCTCGAGATAGCTCCCAGGACTATGACACAACCTAGCCCTAAGCATGTCTTAAATCCCCCTCTAGACCACAATCCTGGGAATGACTATTCTCATCCTTTAAACTGAAGCCCTGACCCTTCAAAGAGTTAGATTCCCCAAATTGGCAGAGTGTACTGTAGGATTAAACTCTATGATCTGTGCAAGGCATTGTAAAATATGAAGTCCATAAATTTAAAACTTTAAATGCCTAGAGCCTGGAGCAAGAAAAAAAAGAAAAATAACAAAATAGACACTGTTAAAGTATGAGAAAGTAATTTTTCAGATTATTTTTATTCTAAATAAATTATAAACTCTTGAATAGTTTGGAGCACTGTAATTGGCTCTGCATCAGCAGGGGCTCACTGTTGTTTTTTTTTTTGCACTTGCATGAGAAACACAGACACTTTCAACTTCTACTTGCAGGCCCATGTATTGCTGTTAAAGGCCTAAAAGCCTCCTTACACATATATGAAAATGCAGAATGCAAGGAACCTGCAAATGGAGTGTCTGGGCTCACTTTTCAACCTATAAAAGGACAAGTGTAAGATTTTAAAAAAAAATTTATTACCCTTTTGAATTACAAATGCTGTATCTTATTTTTGATCAACTTAACAGCATCTTTTTCAACCATGAAACATTCTGAAGAAAACAAAAGCAAAATTTGAAAGTTACCTGAACTGTCGTTGGATCACAGCACTGCTTAGATGGGTTAAAGATAAACCAATTTGTCTAGTCAAGAGAGCCATTTGGTAGCCAACCCTGCATAAGAAACAAAAGAATTATTAACTCTGGAAAATGGACAGAATTTGGTTTGCTTTCTTTCCTTTACATAAATCACCCACTAGGGCCTCAGCACCTATTTAGATGCTGCAATCCACAGGACACAGAGTGATAGCAGCAGCTGCAGCACACTACAAGCAGATCTACAACCCCTGCCTGAATTCAGGAGACAATGTAATTCAGACACATATACTACAAACTGGATTCAGTATCACTGCACTGCAGTTTCCTAGACACAGAGGTAAGGGCCCTTCTGCGTGCACTGTGAATCAAGTAACAAGAAGGAGGTTTGAGAATTTCAGATGTGAACTGGTTTAGAGGCTGCAATGCCCAGAAAAAGCCATCATAGTTACTTGTAAAAGCTACCAAGGTTACCTACAAAACTAAGCAAAAGGTCAAATAAGCTACAGACCGGCATCACAGCTTCAGAAAACAATTTGCCAGACAAGAAACAAGTCAGAGCTCCATTGGTGAGGGCACACTCTCTCTTAGCACACAAAGGTGTTAAGCAGCCTGTTAGGACACACAGTTACGCCGCTGCCAGTCTTGCCCTTTCAGGCTGCCCAGAGAAAAGAGTCCCCTGTACCTTTGCAGTGCTCACTCCATGCTGCTGTACACTGTACAGCACCCTGACTGCAGCAGAGCTGGGTTACAAGGTTAACTTCTGACTGAGAACCACACCCTCTTCCCTGCCTACGTCTGTGGCGGCTCCCTAACCTCATTCTGTCAGACTGACTGGGACCAGCTTGCGTGCGCAGTCACAAAGGCTTATCTGAACCCAGATCACTTTCCCAAACATCATTAGGGAGCGATGACCCAGGTGGTTATGCCAGCAGATCCAAGTGAAGGGAGGAAATAACACAGACCTAGAGCCAGGCCTCTTTCAGGCCAGCTCAGGTACAGCTAAGACTTTCCACCTGACTGCAACTACTACCATGTGACACTGCTTGTTGTGACCTTGGAAGTGTAACCAACACGTGCTCTGCTTCTCTCCTTTCAAAAGCAAACACTAAAAATCCATTGACTTCATCTCTCTCTGACAGTTCTGATGAGTTTTGGGCCAAACTACAGTAACACATTGTAAAGCCATTTTTTTAACTTTTATTTTTAAAATAAAGCTGAGTTAACTTCTCTAGGGGAAAAAAAATACCCACAGAGCCTTCAAATAGACAATGCCACAGCTCTTAATACAACCAAGTAAAGTTCAGCCTAAATCTTAACTCCCTCTTCTATTATTTTTTTCTCCAATGTGTGGAGATGTGTGTAAGTTTTAGGGTTTGCAGCTGTTCTACAAAGCAAGTGTTACCTGAGAGCACGATGAAAAGCACAGGACACATGCACCACAGCAGTTTTGAGTGGTGCTACCTAAGCAAAGCACAGGTGGCAAACCAACTCTGTCAAACAGGCAGTATTTAAAAAAAAAAAAAAAAGCCACTTTTCTGTGGGGTAGATGATCATCAAATGAGTTGAGGGCTTACCCACACCGTCTCCTCTCTGAAATGTGACTCCAAAAAGGCTGTGTTTGTGCCACATGCCCTTACCTGTGTGATCCTAATGACAGCAAGGCCCTGTTGAATTTACAGTGCTGCTGGCAATCATGGTCCAATACCTGGCCTTGCTGCTGCTCAGATTTCTAAGCAAGTTCAACTATGCTGACTTGCTTTAAGCCCACTGTCTGCCTGTGTCCTGTTCTGCACGTGGGTGTGCTGTCTCCCCACATGGAAGAACCACAATGAGCCTTTGGATCCCTCTACAAAACGCAAAAAAGCAGCAGCAAGTTGGCCTCTCTGTTGTCTTTCATGGACACTTCTTGGGGAGCTCAGATAGCACTGTGACCCCCATCTCTATTTCCTAGCAGGCATGGTAGCCTTGGTGGCTGGAGAAGGTGTGTCTGCTCATCCTCATACATAAGCCAAATAGCAGAGGTCTGCGAGCTCATGACAAGGCAGGCACAGCTGCAAGCTCTGCCTGCTGTCAAAGGGACAGCAGTGTCAGGACCAACATAGCCAGATGTGCTTAAGGGACATCTAAAATGTGCTAAAGTGTTGCATAAACTCTGAACTCACTCATCACTCCTGGCAGACGTCACTGTTTGTTTCTACCCCGTGGCAGCAGTGAAGGTTTGAAGTTACAAAACTACCAGCGGAAGCATCAACAGCATTAACTGTCCAAGGACTGTTTATTTTTTCAGATGACTCAGTATCCCCTTCTCAGCTAAGAATTATTCCTCAGCACATTAAGATGTGTCACAAGCTAAGAAATTTCTTATGATTGATTATTTGGTATGAAGCATCCTGTTAGCAACTGAGTAAACAGGGGGGATGCTTCCTCTTAGCAGGAGGGTTCAGGGTGGAGGGAAAAGAAGAAAGCATCTATGGCATGAAGAACAGCATTCAAGGGTGCAAGTGTGTTCACAATGAGTGAATCACAACTTCAGCTATTGTAACATGCCAGTTTCCTTTCTAGAAAGGAATAGCCAATCGTCTGGGTCTGACTCCAGTTGCTCCTCAAGCAGATCCAGTCCCAATCTGATCCCTCTGTGGCTGTGAACTTCATCTCTCCTGCCCTCAGTTTCCCCCTATGGAGTTGCTAACTACTAAACAATTAAACTTTGAAGGGCACAGAAGCCGCTCACTCTACCACACTTGGTGCGGCCACATGAACACTGCCAACCTGGTGCCAAAATTGAAGAGCTGCTACAAATTGATGACAGCCATCAGCCCCAGTGCCCCCAGCACTTTTCTCCTTCCCTGTACACACCAGGAGGCCTTAAAAAGGCTCAGAGGAAGCTGCACTTAGGCACGGGGAATGCATATAATCCAAGTTTGCTTCTGAAGGTGGCTCTTCCCAGGTCACCAGGTTTCAGTGCTCCCAAGTGTATGTATGGGAAGAGTAACCCCATAACCTCCAAGCACAGCAAAATTTGTAGGAATTCCCAGAAGTCTGCCATCAGTACTACCCAACTGATACAGGCAGGAGCACACTCCAAAATAGCCTGGACAGGCAAAACACCACCACTTGCTTAGTACTTAGTCACTAATACACTCCTGACCAAGGATTTATCTTTGAAGGAGGTTTTGGAGGTCATCTAGTCCAATCTCCTGCTCAAGCAGGATTAATTTCCAAGTTTTTCATGCTAGGCAAGAGCAGTATTTAAACAGACACTATCCTAAAATGAGAAGCCTCAAAGGCAACTATTGATATAACATTGACCACTGATAGCTGCACCAAAGCAGCAATAAAGAACCATGCAGAGGAATCTCGTGCTGTTTCTACCCTGCTGCCCCTAATTTCTAGTAGTGGCTCTATCTCATGAAAATCACAGTCACAGAGATATTTTGCCCCTCTCTATGTATTTGTTAAAAATTATCACTGACTTGAGACAAGAGCTCAAAGTAACATTCAGAAAAGGGTGAGGAATTTGTTAATCAAATATTCACTAAAATGACCCTATTTCTACTTGACTGAATTACTTTTGAGCACGCAATAACCTGCTATTGCAAATACTCTTCTCAAGGGCCCTTCAGCCCTACCCTATTCAGTGCAAAAACTGACATAGAATTCCAACACTGCTCAACAAAGAAACTCTTCACCAGTTATAAATGTATGGAAGTTATTTATCCACTGCACCATTTTCAGATGCTCTAGCTATCACCTTCAGTGGTTTTCCTTGACATTAAAGCACTAACTTGTATTTGCTGCAATCTTGAGTGGCTTTTGAATGGAGAAATTCTGGAAAGTTTCATCCCAGCTAATAAAATTGGAAAATACAAAAAATACATGTATTTTTATCAAATGCTTGCAAATGCACGAGTAGACCATCTCAGGGAACTGATACAGAGCAAAGACATGTGCCAGACAAGGAAGAGAAGACTACATACTCACTTTAAATGAACATCAGGGCACACAGCACCAAGAAAGGAAGCCCTGTGTCCCCCCAACACACACTTCCATCACCTCCCTTATGCTGGCTTTAGCATTTATGTAAATCAGTCAGTTTACAGCTAGCTCAGCCTGAAGGCACATGAACACTGCTGCAATGGAATGTAGTGCAGCACAAGGCTGGGACTTATCCCACTGACAACCCAGCCTTATGTGGTGACAGTATCACCAAAGAAACACCAAGAGACTTGGACAAGAAAAGAATCTCTTGTCATTTCAGTGTGCTTCATCAGTGTGCTTCACAAGAATGGTGAGCAGGAATCTGCTCTACTAATACAGCCATGGAGCACTGAAAAGGTCTGCATCTGAACACTCCAGAAGCCAGCACAACAGCTCTCACCAAGTTCTTATCAGTGGTGTATACCCTAAAAAACAGCCAAGGCACCATTCTTATCTTGCTTGCATCCCAGAGTAAATGTAATTTTCAAGAGTGCTGTTACCTGGCAATCCAGTACTACTTTCCTTTTTAATCACAAGTTTTGGAACTAACCCCTCCGCCCTATATTCCCAAGATTTGTAATTCCATAATCATTCAGCTATTCCTTTTCCTTCTTTCTGTTGGCAACTCATCCACACAGACAGGCCCCATGGAAAAACAACGGATGTTGCAAAGCAAATGCTGAGGCCAACTACCCAAAGACTGCTGTCAAAGCCAAAGAAACCAAGTAAAAATATTCTTCACTTTTATAGCAATGACCTGATCTGCACAGTCAAACAGTGGGGACCAACATCACCTTTATTCTTTTAAAAGAGCAAAACAGACATGCTCCAGGCACCATAAAGATTTGAACTGCATCTGTCATCCATCATTAAAACACAGGAAATAAACTCAAGACAGTAGATGCAACACAAATGCCTAAACCCCTACTCTGCCACTGCAGGTCTATTTATAGACCGTCTGCCACAGTGAGCTGCAGGAGCCAACTGTGAACCAGGGGACTCAATCTATTCACAGCTCTCCTCGTAAAGGAAACAATGTGATTAAGGGCTGTGAGTGTTAAAAATACACAAGATATTCATTACTAAGACATAATTGGTTTTATATTAATGACAAAAAGACCAGGATTCACAGAGAGGAATTAAGTCTTTTTAAAATCTGTTTATAAATAGGATTAGCTATTAAACAGGATATTTACTGATCCAAGTTACCAAAAGAAACTCATTACAGGTACATCTGTTAATTTTGAAGCAAAACACACTAAGCTCATTTTCTAGACCATGATCAGGAGTGGCAGGTAACAAAAGAGCTGCATACCTTTTAAATAAAACTTACTTTTGACATTTTAAAAATCCAGAAGTCACAACTCTAAAGTACTTACGTTACTTATAGTCCTAATAATCAAAACCCTAAAATCATCCTATATATTCATATTCACAGCACTGTACTAAAATAGGGAGGGGTTATTCCCAGTGCACCAGCAGAAAATTAAGCGACAGAGAGGACAACTATCTGTGTGAAGTCAATGGAAATGAGCAGTAGGGCAGGTACTGGATTAGCCCCAGAAGTTCTCTCTGGTGAGCCTGTGGGGTTTGAGGTGAAGCCAAGAAAGGTCTCTCCCCTGTCTCTGCCTTTTGGGAATCACACGTGAATTCAGAGAACTTCCCACACCATCGTAATTTTACACTGCTACCACCTCTCAAATGTCTCTTTACTGGTTTTAGAAGTATTGAGATCTCAAGAGCAGGACAATGGTGGAAAGCCACAAGACCAGATTTGGTTTCCAGCCCCGACCTGGGTGGCCAGACGGCAACCAGTAAGGTGCAATCACAACCCAGACAGCAGTAACCACGCTGGGGGGAGCTGTGGCAAGGAGAACACAAACAAGAAGGAAGAGAAGATGTGTAGCTGTGTCTCGACCATGAAAAAATGTCAGGAACAACTGATCTAGGCTAGTTGTTCACAGAACAAAAAACTATAGAGGCTCTGGGTCTTCCTGATAAAGCTGTACCAGATAAGGATGCCTAATGCTGTCAGAATTCTGGCTTAAGAGAAACATGACCTGGAGACAAAGGCACGCTCGCATCACAAGGCAGTACAGAGCTACCTGTAGCTTTGGTGGCATAAGCCTCATTTCTCACTCAGAAACTTCCTTTAACTCAGTCTCCCTCTGTCCAAAGAAGACCCTCTTAGGCAAGCCTGGAGCTCTGGAACCAGAGACGCCTACAGAGCTCAGATGAGCATCTGTGTCCTGCTGTTACAAAGGCTGGCTTGCCCACCTGTTTTCACTACAAAGATTAAGTTATTCATGCTTTTAAGAAATATGTCATACGGTCTTTCCCCGCAATTGCCTCCCCTTACTCACTGGACCTCCAAAAGAGCTTTCTGGAGAATAACCAGGAAAGCACAGACTAGTGCCCACACTTCCCGAGTCCCCATGACACATGCAAGTAAATGCCACGCTTGTCAGGACACAGGAATTTTGGTCTAACTTTGCTGCATGACTACTCACACCCACAAAAGCCTAACCCCAGCATCGCAGCCCCACACGAATTCTGAGCAAAGAAACTCTCCGAAGATGCAGGACCTTCAGAAGAGCGTTTTCCCTCTCTCCCAGGCCACGCCGCGGAGGCACGGACTGCACTCCAGTGGGAGCACAGTGTGCAAGCGACACAAAGGCTCCAGCTCCCAGCTGCTTTCGCGCGATGTCACCACCCCGTGCCACGCTGCGTGCCACTCGAACTCGGGCCGCGCATCTTCGGGGACAGCGTGTCTCCGTCCCTCCAGGGCAGCAGCTCATGCACAGGGCTGACACCTTCCAAGCCCTGGGCACAGAGCACCAGGGGCACCTGCAAGCGGCTGCCTCCAAGGCATGTGCGGCACGGCAGGGAGGGCCCGGTCAGCCCCGGGGCCCACAGGAGAGCACGGCAGCGGCACAGCCCCAGCGCCCGGGCGCTGAGAGGGGCCGTCCGCGCCCCGAGCCGCTCGGCCACAGGGCCGCGTGAGGGCCCGGAGCCGACCCCGGGAAAAAGCCAGCATGCCAGGAGCAGGCCGGTCCGGCGGCGGGGCAAGGCCGGGTACCGGCCCTGCTGGGCGCTGCGGTACCGAGCAAGGCTACCCTGCGCTGCACTCCCAGCGTCCGTCCCGTCCCGTCCCGTCCCGTCCCGTCCCGTCCCGTCCCGTCCCGTCCCGTCGCTCGCGCCCCAGGCCCCGCCGCGCACCTCCGCGTGGAGCGCGCACACCCTACCGCCCAGCGCAGCCCCCGTGCGCATGCGCGGCGCCCCCGCCCCCCGCACTGTGGAGAGCCGGCGGCTGCGCGCCCTGCCCACNGCCCGTGGAGCGGCGTGGGCCGCCCGCCGCCCCGAGGCCGCCCGGGGTTTCCTTCTGTCCCCCGGGCGCCTGTCCTTTGCCGTCCCTCGCCTCGGCTGCTGTTGGGGAACCGGGTTTGTGCACCTCGGGGGTCGCCGGACCCCTGCCCGCGGCGCGCCCGTCTGTTCTGCGGTCGGCGCTTTTGTGCGACGCTCCTGCAGGCACCGCTGTGAAGCAGAGCAGCAAGGTGGCAGGAGGGATGTTCCAAGGGTAGTGGGAGTAGCGCCCAGTTTTCTGATATTGCCCTGCTTATCCTCCCCTGGAATACTTGACAAAGGGCTATCGGATACAGCTCATGTCCGTGGTCAGATAGCCAAGCAGTCCCTTTTTGCTCTTGTCTCGGTCGCCAACCCTTCCACATCAGCAAGTCATGTTTTTTTCCTCCTGCCGTAGAGTGCATCCTTTATGTAGCTACCTGCTGGAGGGGGCATCACGCCAAAAATCTGCAGTGTGGCTGCAGTCTGCCCAGTCTTCTCAGCAGGTTTGGTAGCTCTCAGCTAGATGGAGAGCAGGTGTTTTGGCAATTTCAGGTTCTAGGCACCTCCCTCCCTTGCTCATCTCGATAGTAGAAGTTAGTAAAAAAACCCTATTAGTGTGTGCTCAGGGTGACTAATTTAGTTGTGCATAGTCCTAGAGGAGTCCCCTCTCTCCTGGATTTGTCTGTTGCTGTGAAAGTGTCCTGTTCCATAGTGTCATTCTCTGGAGGAAGCACACACGGAAGGCCATGGGCTGTGGAGCAGGAGCATCCGATTAGCGGCGGTCACAAAGCTACTGAAGGGTTGCATGGCTCAGGTGCCTTTTGGGTGGTGCCACCGATGCTCCACCTGAGTGTGGGACAGAGCCTTTGCAAGTGCATGGTGGGGACCAGTTCCCCTCCCCTCCAAACGGTGACACTGTATAGTCCCTAATAGCTTTTATTACTCTTAATGCTTCTGAGAGAGCGCAGAGCTGATCACTCAGCTCATAACTGACTCCAGGAGGACTCCATTCAACCAGAAATAGCAAAGCATTACTTCTAATGACTGCAATTAGCTGGTATCTACCGAGGAAGGCCTTTTTCATCTTGAGCCTTTTAGTAGTAGGAATACGCTATCTTTATGGGGAGAGAAGTCCATTCTGCAGTCTTCACCTGGATACCATGAGAGCAAAATAAACATGAAAGAACGTGCCTTTGAGAGGATTGGGAAGAGGCTCTGGTTTGACTCATAAGTATGTTTTGTTGCAATAAGTTTGCTCTATTTTTGTCTGTTCCTGTCTTTGGTAACCTTGGAAGGAACTGAAGCTACTGTATTTTCTGGGGGTGTCAGTTTTCACGTCAAGAAGGCATCGCCAAGAGGCTTTGCAATGCTCCATTTTCTTGTCCTTTGACCAGAGCGTAGTGTAACTATCCTGAATTGTTCTGAAGCCATGAGTTGAGCCAAGAAAAGAAAAATCCTGAGTGTGCTTTGCTTCTAGTTTGCGTTGGGGTTTAATTTTTTTTTTTCTTTCTGGGCTTAAAGTATCCTTGGTTATATTTTTTAGCTTTCTGCAGTAATAAAGTGGGCTAAAAACTTGCTTGGAGGGGTTTTTATATTGTTTACATGGAAAAAAAGTCTTCACAAAATCTCTTCATTCTGGGAACTAGAACTTCCAGAAAATCCCAGGTAGCCTAAGGTTTGCAATAAAAGCTTGAGAGCTGGCAGTGCTCAGGCCGTGTTTTTTGTCTGTTGCTAATTACACTTTGTGTGAGCCTCCGGTCACTGGGAGCCCCACAGCATCCTGCCGGCAGCTCCTCTGCCGCCTGCCCGTCCACACCGAGGTGCAACCCCAGCCTGCCTCCTTTCTGTAAGCGCCCCAGCTGGTGGCCAGGGTGACGCTGTGTGCTGAAAATCCAAGGGCTGCAGGCAACACCTCCCGCTCCCACCCAAGACAGTTGGGACCTGTGTCATCTGACGTGAAGCCTGCGCAGCCGTGTGGTGCTTGGGGAGGGAGGAGGCCCTGGGTGTAGGATACTCCGTGTGTGCTATTAATTGCAGACAGCGCTGGGTATGGATCCTGTGGCTGATTTGCATATCAAAGCATCTGAGAGCTCTGCCGTGGGTAGGGATGGGCAAGGATGATAAGGCTTGCTGGAGGCTGGGACTGAATCTTTCCCGTGGCTTTTTGTGGTGCACAGACGAGACAAGATGATGGGAATGTTTGGAAAATGGAGTTTGTCTCCATGTCCTTGAATGACAGGACCGTAAAGGCTTTTTTAATCTAGCAGCTGCTTTCCAGCGGGTGGGAACCAAGCAATTCTTGGTGACAGTCCCTTAGGCTGCTCCTTCCCTGCCTCCTCCTGCCACTGAGAGCTTGCTGGGTAGCCCACAGTGTCGAGCCCTGCAGATGTACATGCATACACACACACACAACACCCTCCTCCCCATCATCCAGCAGCTCCTGCAGCAAATCACCAGTGTGCCAGCCTGCTGCTTGTTCTCCACACTGCCTCTCACACAAGGAGGCAGAGGCCCTGCTTGGAGCCTCAAAGCAAAGGGGCAGATTTCCTACTGCCTGAACTGGCTCTGCAGGGTCTCAGTTCTTTTGTGATAGCTCAGAAGGTGTTGGGGAGGGGGGACAGGGAATGGCAGAGCCTTGAATGGGCCATGGCCTCTGAGATACTGAATGAGTCAGAGGAAGGTTTGGCTGTGTCTAATCTCAATAAAGCTGTCTGTTCTTCCTCCTGGTTCTGGAAATGAACCTGGGGAGTTTCAAGCTTGCTTGCAGGCTGAGCTGGAAACTGAAATGCAGATTTCCAGGAAGGGAGAGAGAGGTGGGGGTCCCTGTGTCTCTCTGCCACTTTGCTCTCAGCAAGTGTGTTGCAGGTCCTGATTCTCTAGTTCCAAAGGACTGCACTGTGGGGCAGGTGGCCTGTCTGAAGGCAGCTCTGTGTTCAATGTAGGACTGCCTGCTGCCTGGAACTGCAGTCCTCGTCCTCTTTCCTGTGCCCTGTACGGCTCAGGCTCTTACTGGGATGGACCCCTCACCTTCCTATCCACAGGGTGAGTTGGTTTGTGCAGGACCTGCTTTGAGCACAGCCTTCTCAGAAGGCACCTTTCTGCCTGCAGCCTTCATCTGTCAGAAGCCTTCTGGCTTGTCCAGGGTGGTGAGTTGGGGGGCAGACCTGATGCATTGCCTAGAAAGTTGGTTAAAAGGAGAAAAATAAAAATCAAGGAATGAGAAAGAAAAGCATCTGTATGTATACATTCTGCAACAGAGAGAGGGTGAGATTCGCGAAGTCATTGCCCAGCTTGTAGAGCAAAGGCTTGCGGTATAAAATGGCTTTTCTCTGAGCTTGCAGGCCTGTGGTTGGCACTGCCTTCTCAGTTCATGTCCTTCCAGTGTGGAGCTGGGTGTCTGCCCTCTGCTCCAAATACAGATTAGCTGCAGGAAGCCTGAGGCTGGCTTGCTATGAGAGATGCAGAATCCTTTCCTCCGTGTTTCTCTGCACAGTGCTCACTGCCCTTTACAGGGCTGTGTTTGCATGCTTCCTATGTGTTCTTTGCACATGATTGCTAAGCAGTCCTGGAAAGGCTTCTGTTCTCCCCATGGCTCTTGCATGTTGACATTGACTGCATGCCATTCTCCCTCTTCTGTTTTTGCCTCCCTTCCTTCACTTCTTAAAGCCAGATTGGGGAATGGAAACAGTTTCCTGTATCCCAGTGCTCTTGTCAGGCCAAGCTCTTGGAGTGGCTACACAGTTTATATGCGCAATATAGGCGTCCTGCTGGCATAGCCCTCTACATCTGAGCAAGGTCTCCTGTTCTTGATGTGCTTTGGTCTAGCTGTTGATGCCAGCAGCCTCTGCCCACATGGTTATTGTGCTGGAAAGAGAGAGAGCTCTTCTTTTATGCGTGCTGGTTTTCCCCAGAGAAATTGGCTGTTGGTAGTACAGATCTGGTTTATAGCAAGGTTTTGAAGATTTTCATTTCTGTTGGCTGTTTGTGCTGTTGCATTAAAGAAAGGGCTGGATCTCTGAAAGAACTGTGTGTTAGAAAGGCGACACATTGCATCAGCACAGGAGAAAGCAGTCACAGGCAGGATTCATGCTGCCTGTTTTCGGTGTGTTCTGCTGTTGCTTTTCTGAACCACCACAGCCATGCTACCTCTGAGCAGCAAGCTGAAAAATCCCCCTGCCGTTCTCTGTCTGGAAGAGTGACTGCTGCAGACCTTTCCTGTGTTTGCTCTCACTCCCTGGAAGGACTGTATGCCCCCAGAGCTACCCATATCCCTTCCCTGGGTGTGCTCATTGCCTCTGCACCCCTGTAATTTTTTGTGCAGAGAAGTTGCTTGCTTTGACACCCCCTTCCCAAGCAATGCTTTCTCATGTTTCTGTGCAGATCTCTGTTCCCAGCTTATTGCAGAGCATCACTCTGCAGACAGCTAGCTGCCACCAGTGATATGACCTCTGGCTCTGTTGCCATGTGGTGTTGCCTGTGGGGAGGTGTTGTGCTTTCTCCTGTTGACCTGCATGAAAGAACTGTTCTGATGGGCTCCCTTAAATCATCCGCCTGTCTCCTGATGTGTTGCTGACATGGCTCACGGGGAGCATGCTATTCTTACAAGTGCAATTTTGCACAAGAGTGCATTTGGTGGGAGAGTTGTGTGCTGGCCTGGCCCTGGCTTTGCCAGATAAACAGTGGCCTTTAGTAGACTTTGTTTCAGAACCCTTCGAAATCAGAGACAATCTCGGCATGATCTTGTGCTTAGAGGGAACTCAGATGGCAGCCAGCCTTGTCCTTTCCTTGAAGTAATTATCACATCTGATGATTTCTGCTGGAGGGCAGAGAGCACCTGGCAATGTCACAGACTGGGGAGGGTCTCTGAAGATGGCCTCAGGATACTTGTGCTCTTGAGACAAAAATTTAGTGCCTTTGGGTCCTAAGGAAGATCTTAAGAGGGATTAATCCTTCATCTCCCTGTGCTTATGGCCTACACTCCCTTTATGTGAAGCCGTTGCGTTTTGGAGGCTCTCAGGTGATGCTGGTAAAGCTGACATCAAGCATATACAAGTGGGTGGTTTGGTTTTCCTGGGCTCTAACTCCATGCTTGAGGCATAGACCTGGGAATGAATTATTGTTGTGTGTCCACTGAGCTGCAGTTGCTGCCCAAGGACTCGCTATTACTCACAACACAGAGAAGGCAGCTTGAGTTGGCATTAGTCACAAAGTTATAAATCTGTGAGGAAGGAACTGGGTTTGCGGTGGATGGGAAACTTGGTGTGAACTCGCAGCTATGGCAGAAGGAGCTGATGCAGCTCTTGGATAGAAGGACTTAGCTCCTGCAGGCATGGAAAAGAAGAACAAATAAAATGTGACAGTAAGAGCTCTGTCTTCACCTTGCAAACAAGAACAGGGGTGATGAGTTAATTTTAAAAAGCAAATCCAAGCACAAATCAGAATAGGTGACAGGACTATTTTGGTAAATTAGATGTGGTCATGTGGGCAAAGCCTTATGAAATTTCCCTGAAAGTACTTCCAGACTAAGGCAACTTTTGCATGGTGAGCAGCCACCAGAGAAAACATCTGGTGAAGGGACTATCCAAGGTTTGATCCCTTGAATTACAGGGGAGAAGAATGGGACTACATCCAAGCCTGTCTTAATAAGGTAGAATAAGCAGTTAGTGTTTATTCTGTTAGGGAGGTGGGAAAATATGCCAGTTAAAAATCACCAGCATCCATTTGTCTGGAACGTAGTGCATCAAGTTAGTCAACACCCCTGAATTAGAGGATGGCCTGCCTAGTAGGTGAGCGGGGGCGACAGATAGATGTAATAGATCTTGACTTAAGTCAGCCTGTGTCAGTGACCCGAGTGTAAGCCTTGTAAACAAATGAGAAAGGAGTAGGAGATGGGAAGCATGCCCAAAGTGGACCGTCAACTAATGGCAAAACTGTATTCAGAAGAGTTTCTATCTGATAAAGAGACCCTAGCTAGGGAGGCAGGCGAAGATGTTGGTATTGCCAGAATTTGAGGATTGAGGATTAGTGCTCTTCTGGGGAGCAGAAAAACGCAAGGAAAGCCTTGTGCCAGGCTGTGTAAGGAATGACACCTCTAAGGTGCAGGAAGCAATTAGTGCTCTCCTGAACAGAGATGAGGTGTTGCTGAAGGGCCAGGCTCAGATATAGAGGCAACTCTTGCAGAAGGGTGTGCGCAAACAAGGCACTATCCAGCAAAGCAACAGAAATTAAGATCTCTAGAAATATGATGTGGGAGGAAGGATGAGAAGAACTGTGAGAAGGGCTGTGTAGCCTGAGTAAGAAAAGGTGGAGGGGGGAACTTTGTGGTCTTTAAGAATGTACAGCAATGTGCATTTTTAGAAGAGTGATGAAGATGGGGCAGGAAGTCACTTCACCTGTAATTAGGGAGTTCAGACTTTATGATTCCCTGTAATATCAGTTGGGATAGTGAAGCAGAAATGGAGGCTATCTTGAAGGGCTTTTGGGGAGTTGGGGTGTATATGTTAGTTTTGAAAGAAATTAGCTAAAAGTCTGTAGATCTGGGTGACTTGCAACTGGCTGTGCCTCAAGTAAAGAATCTTGACAGGTGACTGTTAAGGACCCTTCAAGGCTAGCAGTTGTAAGAAACATTTTACACCTGGAAAGGCAGCAATGAGTAGCCCCAAGAATGAGACTATTGCCGAAGATGATGCTGGGGAGATTGATACTAAAATACGCTGTCTAAATCCAATATTGGTGCTCAGAAAAGGCTGTTGAAAAATTGAAGAGAACACAGAAAAGTTACAGTATTAGTCTGAGGTCTGAAGAGAGAGATTTGTGGTGAGAAACATAAGGAGATGAATCTGCTAATCTAATCAAGGCAAAGATGAAGGTGAGGCTTGGTTATCCTGCTTAAGCATAACATATCTTGTGACTATGTGTCATTAGCTTGGTAGAGTAGAGGTGCTAGGCTATGAAGAGTGGCAAAAAAACCTGTGGTGAGATGCTGGGATTGCGGCCACCTTCAGAGCCGTGCAGCCAGCTCTGCCTTCTCCTCTTGTATATGTGGAGGTCTTTGCCTGTTACTTTTTCAGTGCACCTCTATTCTCTGGGTTTCTTCTTCTCCTTGCCTGTTGCTCCTTAGTATCTAAGGCCTTTTGTTGAGACTCCTCTACCTTATGAGGAGACAGCTCCAGTAAAACAAAGCACTCACCTGACCCCAGCTTATGTAGAGCGATGCCCTGACAAACCTACACCCATTCTCTGTGCATGCGCCTCTGGAATTGTTCCCTACCTCTCCTTGTCCCATCCTTGTTATCTGCCTCTGAGTGATTTATAGCATCCCTTGTCCTGTGGTGCCCAGCTGCTTTGCCAAACAGGTACTTGGGAACAGCCAGCACCTAACAACTCTCCAAACTCAGCACCCTAGCTGGTGAAAACGATTAATGAAACCAAAGATGACCCTTGCCTCTGGTTCCTGCCAGTCTGTAATGCAGTGCTTTTTCACTTTGAGCTACTAGTTTATTTAGGGTCGTTATGCCTGTTTTGAGTCCGTGAGGTGATGTTTCTTCCTTAGTCCAGTGAACAAACCTCAAAAGGTAGACTGGGTGAGATACCGCAGCAGATGGCTCACTAAAATCTTGCTACATCCACAATTTCCCTTTCACCCACTAACACTGTAATGCTGTTAAAAATAAAAATGATACAGTGAGCCTGACAGGATGTATCCCTTGTAAATCCCTGCTGCATAGTGCTCCTGGAATCTCATGCTCTCTGTCTTAGTTTTATTTCTGCCTGGGGTAGGAGGGGAATTTCAAAGCTAGTAGGTAGCTCCTGACTGTGGTTTCAAGTCAGGGAAGGCAAATGCTTCGATGTGCTTTAAGTAGAAAGGGGGGAAAACCCCCAGCATTTCACTTTTTTATTTTGTTTTCCTCAAAGCTTTGTTCCATTTGATGAGAGCAGAGCTCTTGTTGTAGGGAATAATGCCAGTAAGGCTTTGTGTTTTGATCTTGGAGTTGAGTGCTACAGGGTGGAACAGCTGAAGTTGCTCCAGAAGAGTCTTGTGGAGTAGGAGCCATAGCTCAGCTTTCCTCTGGTGGATATGGAGTGAGGGATGCACCTTTGCAAATCAAAGGTTTAAAACCATGGTACGGTGGCAGTATTTGAGCATGGTCTGGGCCATGTCTTTGAGGTGCATTAGGTGTCTCCTCCAAAACACCTGCAGCTTCTGACCTGCTTGATGTGTAGGACTGCCTGTTTTGATTGCTCTGCCAATATATTATTTTAGCATAAAATGCTCCTGCTTCTAAAGTCTGGTTTTATTCCACCACCTTAAAACACTGAGAAGCAGTTTTGCCAGTATAACTGCACCTCCATCAGCAGACTTATGCCTGTGGAGACATGTTGATTGCTTGGTTCTTTGCCTCTGTGTCTGACACAGCTGTGCTTGCAGATGTCTCTGGGGGTAGCTAGATCTGAAAGATCGAATAGAATCTTTAGATGGAGCTTGCAAATGTGGGGAAGAGAAGAGATGGGGCAATCTAAGTAGAGGAGCTGGGCAGTTTTGTTGAGCCTCTTTTCAGAATGGCATGAGTGGAAGTGTGTGTCTGGTAAATGGAGAGCAAAGCAGGCTCATTCTGTCATTCTTACCATGATCCATCCAGCTCCACCTTGGAGCAGGAGTTGGATAGAGCAGCATTGGCTGTACCAAAAGGGGGGAAATGATGCTTTAAGTTTTAGCTTGTATATTTTTCAGATTCTGTGCTGCTTGAGTGTGTAGTTCTGAGCTTCATATTAAGTGTTGGTAAGCTCTCTTTACAGAGTAGCTGGACAAAACAATTCCTTTTCTAGCTTGGGACCAAGGACAGCCTATACAAGTTTCAGGCCCAAGAGCATAAACAACGGGTGGACTGAAGAGAGAAAACAAGAAGGATGGGGCTTCATAATCTGAAGCTGTAATTGGACAATTAACTCCAATATGCAAATGGTCCAAAACTTATAAAAGTGTGAGACCTCATGACCAGTTGTCCATTTTGTGACCATTTTGGGTCCATCTGGGGTGTAGCCCTGGCCAGGCTCTTGTACTGCCCAAGGTGTATCCATTGAGGCCTTTTAATAAATATCTACTTTATTCTTTAACTCTGTCTAGCCTGTGTTCTAGGTCAGCCTTCCCAAGGCATCAGGACAGTGTGGGCAGAGGTGGCTTTGCTATTTGAACGGCAGCACATATATTCTGTCTTGTGTTGTTTGCACTGCATTTCTTAGAGCAACAAAAGAAATTTTTAAACCTGTTTGGTGAAAGTAGACTCCAACACTTCCAAGCAGTGGTACAGGTCGGGCTGCATGTTGTAGCTGAATAGGTGTGTGGGCTGGAAACTCCCAGCCTAGTCCTGAAAGACTACTGCAGGGTGGTGAGCCTGTCTGCCGTGGAGCAAAGATGCCCACCTGCTCTTCCCTCTGTTTCCTTCTCTTCCCTCTGGTTGTCTCCATCCTGTCAGTCATCCTTCTCATCCTCTAATTGCCTTGCAGCCCACTCTAGCATATCAGAGCATCCTTTGACTTGCAACAAACATTTCTGATTGTGAAACCTGCCCTTTCTACCAACTCCTCCTTCCTGAGCTGGCTCTGGAGACTCCAAGAGCTCTGGGCCAGCACCCTTTCCTTGTATCCCAGCGCCAGAGCTTTGCTGCCTTGTTATTCCTGCCCTGTCTTCCCGTTTACACAGGTGTACATTTTCATACCCTTTTTGCCTGCAGGAGTCTCGTGGCAGGTGGATTTCAGGATAAGAGGGTTTGAGACTCAAATGTGGCTGGAGAGCAGTGGTTTGGTGTTGGGATTTTTGTTTCTTGGGTTGTTTTGTTGGGTTTTTTTATCTGCCTGTACTTCTTAAGGTATGTGTGTTAGAGATGGCAGGACATGAACAGCTGTTCCATTGCTTGATAAGTGAGTAAGCAAAAGGTCCAGGAGGAAGTGGTGCTCGTACATGTTGCTGCCTGCAGTGCTGGAGGAGGAACCTCCCATTTCTTCCCCTACTGTGGTACCCAAGCAAATACCAGAGGGAATAGTCAAGATGTGATTTCCACTCTCCTGCTCTGGTGACTGTAAATGCCAGGTGAAAAGAAAAACGGACAGACATATATGCTGTCTCTGTTGACATACCCCATGGGGCTGGGGACTGGCCTTTCCCTCTCATAAACTTGAACCCTACCTCTCCAGGTAGGACAGAACTAAAGGAGAAAATGTGACAGTGAAGACAGGTGGCAGATAGCAGGAGGAGACACTTAATAGCTGCATGAGGTGTAGAATGAAGAGCCCATGGATGGGGAGTGGCAGCTGGGGACACTGAGCAGAACAGCCTCGCTCTACCCAAAGCTGGATGCTGCCTGCAGACAGGAGAGGCTGTGCAGGAGCTGGCATGGGGTCCCGTGACTCAGACTAGAGATGGATGGGGAATGTTTTATTCCCTCTTTCTCATTTTTTGTGTTAAACTTGCTGCTTGGTGCCACTGCATGCTCCCTGGAGGGCAGAGAGCACACCTGGTCCTGGAGAGCCTAAGCACTGACCTTGGATGGAAAATTAAACTAGCAGTGGCAAAACTTTGTAAGGTGCACTGCTGCCCACCTGGGCATCTCCCTGTGTGCTTGAGCTGACCAAGCTGGCAGGGGCAGTGTGAAGTTTTTGCTCTTGCAGTTACTCTGTCAAGCAGCTGGGAAACCATCTAAAAACATTTTTGGTTTTAATCCTGTGGCTAATTCCAAGACAGGTGTTGCTCATCCAGGAGAGGGGCAAATTCACAGGCCAGAGCAGACGAGGGGACAGCAGGGCAGTGACAGCTGCTTTCCTAGACCTTAACAATGGGAGCAGAGGTCCGTCGCTGCAGGACGTACCCTTCACTCCTAGTAACTCAACAGGGATTTCGGCTGACTGCAGGTGAGAGTGCAGGCAGCAACAAGTACTTGTATGCTGCTAGTATGTATCATCTGGAAAGTGGATTGTCTTTCCAGTGGCTGGAAATTAGCTGTGTTATCTCCCTGGGAGGAGTTGTGTGTGATTCTGGTGAACAGAGAGAGGCATGGGGCATATCAGCAGCATGCCTGTCTGTAGTCATGCAGCTGTTGAGGGTGGGGTGCAGAGCACAGGCAGGTTCTCTGTGCTGTGGATCCATGTCGCTTCACTGCTACTCTCTAAAGCAGAGTTGGCTCCTCACCCTGTGTCTCGGAGTGGTGGGGATACCAGAGACAGGCTGGATGATTGGTAGCAGCAGGGAGTGAGTCAGTGCTGGGGCGGGTGAATCGGTGCTGGGAGGAGCAGGTGGGCAGGGCTGAGGATGACCTGGAGCTGCTATGTGGACATGTGGGAGGCTGGCAAAGAGTGGGCACCCGACAGTGGGTACAAGGGTGAACCAGGAGGATGAAGGGAGCAGAGGATTGTCCTAGGCATGGGCAAAGTTGCTAGTGCCTTCAGCTCTGGTGGTGCGTGGAGTGCAGAAGCCTGCACCCCTGTTGATCCATGCTGAAGGGATGGTACACAGGGGTAAGCTGAGTGGATGACTTATAGCCAAAACTTGTTTCGCAGTTGTCCAGCAGTTCCTGGACCCTGTGTGTGACAGTGTCCCATGCTCCAGTCATCCTCTGGACTCCAAGCCTTGGCTGAACATGCACTAGAAGTCAGTGGAGGCTTTTGGTAAAGTCCCTGACACCAACCCTCCTTTGCCTGTTAGGAAAGGTTAAAAACTCAGAAATTGATCCAGCCCCTTAATGTAAATATGCATTCCAGTCAGCCCATTTGGGATCGGTAAGTGCAGTGGCATAGAAGACAAATCTGGGGAAGGGAGCCAGGAGGTCCATTATGAGTTTGGTAGGGTGGAAGAGATGTTGGCTATTTGAGGGCAGGGAAACAATAACTTTCTCAAAGACAGAGAGGTAAATGTGAGGTTCTGAAAATTAGCCTGGCACCATGAGATGGCTGGATGCAGCCAGGAGGGAAAAATGGAAAATGCAGTGGTGGCTATAGAAAGAGTCAGGGTCTGAAACTGATTGTTTTGCCTGGAGGGGCTTCAAGAATCTGATCTGCCACATATGGGTGTGCAATTCAATAACGTCACGTGGGATCTGTTTCAGTCGTCTAGGATGGGATATAGCTTGGCGCTGGAGAAAGTCTGCAAAATTCAAGGAGCCCTAGAAGGAACTAATTTCTTGCCTTCTCTTGCTCATGAGCATATTCTTGGACAATATTCCAGGTGTGAGATGGTGCCTTGGGGAGTTAGGGTTGTAATCCCTTTCCTTCCCCTACCCTGCTTTGAGACCCATAGCAAACCTTGTCATGCTCATCTCTGCCCACAGCTGAAGGCTGGTGTTACTGGTGCCACAGCAGTCAGATGTCCTTGCAAATCTTCCCAGGGGCACTGAGCAAATGAAATAACAGTGTGACCATCCAGAGCAGGCTGGGCAAGGGTGAGCAGTGGGGGCTGCTTCTCCACCCACTGGCTGGAGGGGTTGTGGTTCCCCTGGAGATGGGCACTGCCTTATGAGGTCCTGTCAAAGTACTGTAGCAACCGGCAGTGCTTTATTGAGCTGCTGCAAGAAGGTCCCAGGAACTGTCAGAAGGTTTTCAGAGCTTTCATTTTAAATTGGTGCTTCAACACCTGCTGGCACTTAGTGCCTCTCAAGCCTAGAGCAAGCTGCAAGGGGATGCTGGCACACTCTGTCGTGCTGGATCTGATCTCACACTTTCACAGGAAAGTGTTCCCAGAGCTTAAGAGTCTGATGTGAAAGAATAAGTGTGCCCTTGAGTCTCCTTGCATTGGTGAGGGAACTGGAGGTGATCAGCTGATTCTGCAGCACCCATCCCTAAGTAACCCTCCCACGATCCTCTCATCTTCCCACGACAGAAGAAGGTTCCCTTGCTCATGCTTCCTTGACTCATCTCATCCTCCACTTCCAACAGGAGCATGTTTGGTGTTAGTAAACATCACGTTATAAATAGGCAACTGATGCTATATTGGGAGGAGTTTTCTGTGATGAGCACAGGCTTCCTGGGCCTGGAAGCTGTGAGTACAGCTCAGGCATGCAGGGGCATTAGTGACCCCTCATCAAGGCACAGCTGTAGATGTGGCTGAGGGGATGCTGAGCTCCGACTTTGTTTACCTGGCCCTGAGATGGTTTCCAGAGCCTCCCACCCCTACCAGCCCTGCTTGGCTCCTCACTACAAGGATGTTGAGCTGCTGGAGCATGTCCAGGGAAGGGCAGTGGAACTGGTGAAGGATCCAGATCACAAATCTGATGAAGAGTGGCTGAGGGAGCTGGGGATGTTTAACCTGCAGAAAAGGAGACTAATGGGAAACACATGTACCTACCTGAAAGGAGATTGTAGATAGATGGGGGACAGTGTCTTCTCCCACCTAACAAGTGATAGGACTTAAAGACATGCCTTTAAGTTGCACCAGAGGAAGTTTAAGTTAGATTTTAGGAAGAACTTCTTCACTAAAAGAGTGGTCAGGCATTGGAACAAGATGTCCGGAGATATGGTGGAATCCCCATCCCTGGAAGTATTCAAAACCCACATGGATGCGCCACCTGGGTACATGGTTTAATGGTGGATGCAGCACTGATGGGTTAACAGTTGGACTTGATGATCTTAGGGGTCTTTCCTAACATTAATGATTCTGTGAATCTGTGATGTGTAGATTGATATTAGATAGGTAGGATTGAAAGCAGGTGGGATTCAGGAAGAAGGAGTGAGATCCAAGTGGCTATGTTGGGCTAAACTTAGCCCTGAGGGTCTGCAGGTGTTCTGTGTAGGGACTAAAGTACTGCTGGCCAGCAGCAATGAAATAAAACTGGGAGCTTGGTAGCTGTCAGCTTCCTTCTGTTGAGATGGTCCCTGACTCAGGAGAAGGTGTATAGCCAGCATCTGTGTGACTCTCTAAGATGAGCAGGTAACTGCCCTGGGATGCTTTGCAGTGTCCACAGGGTTGCCGAGTAGAAGGCACCAAGGAAGGGATCTTTCTTTGGATGCTGAGGAGTCACATATACACATCCCTGTGCCACTTGGAGAACAAGTGTTAACCCTAAAACACTGCTGGGGCTGTGGGTTTCTGATGAGCTGCAGTAAACGAGTCACACGCACATGCCCAGCGTGAGTGAATGACGTGGAGCCCAGGGGAGATGCATGTGGCCAAGTCGATTGCAGAGCTCCCAGCGTTGGCTCTGAAAGGACATCTCCCTGCCACCCAGACCTGGCAGTCTGTCCCCAGCAGCCATGGCTGGCACCACAGCCCCGGTAGAGACCCGATTTCCGTATGTGGGGATTCTTGAAGACTTTGACTGGGATGCCGGTCAAGTGGCGTAAGCAGAGGGCGGGGTGCCAGTTGTGAAATTCCAGCCTCCTCACTTACAGAGCTGTGGCAGAATTACTGTGGCAAGTCTTGGGCATAAACAGGTGGGCAGGGCAGCAGCAGTAGCAGGCCTAGCCACCCAGGACAGGAGGCTGGAGGAGTTGCTGCTCTCCTGCACCCTTGTGCTTTTCCATTTCAGCCCTGGAGGACTAAGCATGGCTGTCAGGTTTGCTCTGGGGGCAGGTGAGCACTGTCATGGCCTGGGATGTATGTTTCCAGCACTAGCAGTGTAGGGAGGAGATATGATGTACCTTCCTCAGGAGGCTGCGATTCAAGGAGGAGCTGTAAGTTGACATGCCTGGATGGTCTTAGGCAGGGGACAGCTGACTTTGCAGCCTTCCCCCCTACTAAATATGGGGGGGACTGGGGGAAAGGAGCAGCAAGCTTCCCTGGGAGCTCTAGGGAGGGTGTGGTAGTGGATTGCAAAGTGCAAACTGGATCTGAAAGCTCTCCAGTTTGGGGGGATGAGGCTTTGCTTGGTCTGCTGCTCAGGTAAGTGTGTTGTCTGGCCTTACTCTGCATTGTCCAGGTTGTGTTTTAAGCCATGTAAACCTAATGCTGCCTAGGGCTTTCCTGGGCTTCCTCTTCAGAGCTGATTTGGTGGGGAGTGTTGGAAGAGGCATCCCAGAATAGCCTGATTTGCATGCAAAATGCAGCAGTGTGGTTACACTCTATCCATTGATAAAAAGCAAAATGTGCTGTGAGAGGCTTCTGCCTCATCTGTAGTGTGTAGCACGTGTCTTTCCATGACAAAATCTAAAAAACAAATGTTAGGAAGCCTCCATTATGCGTTAATGGAGTTTGTCTCTGCCGTTGGTTGTCAGTTGCCTGCCCCAGTAAGAGTGCAGGAAATTCTAGATCATGCAGCTGCTTGGGATTACTCTGAGGGAGCTTGAGTGCTTCGGTGCAAGAAACGTTTTCAAAATACCCCGTAAATCAATGGAGGTAACAAAGGTTGTGTTGTGTGTTTGCATTTGCCAAGAGCTGATTGGCAAGCCAATTGATGGTGATGATCCACAGCAAGTCTGGTAATAAAGTTTGGGTGTTTCCCACTATGTTAAAATGGCACAACTAGGATGTTTTAATGTTTGTTGGTATAAATGGGAAAACTGAAGTTCTCCTTGTAGCAGTTGACACTTATAGAAATACTGTGTTTATTTAATTTTTTTTAAAAAATAAACGATAAAAAACAAACAAAGCAAACCTTACTTTGGCCTCCCTCTGTGGCCAGTTTGGTCACCATGGGAGGCAGCTGTGCCGGAAGGAAATGGGAAGTGAGAGGATAAGCTAGGATGACAGAGTACTGGAATATATGTATATTTGGCCACGATGTGACTGAAAGAGAACCCTTTGGCCTGTCAGGCTAAGAATGGAAAGGAGTTGTGTTGCAGAGCAAGGAGGCTGCAGTACCACTCTCCCTCTGGCCCTAGCCGTATCAACGCTTGGGGTGTTTGGGCACAATACATGTAGAAAGATGCTGACCATACAGAGAGGCATCGGCTGTGGAAACAGTCACACCGGAAAGGTGTGCTTGGAAAAATGACAGGTGTACAGACTTTAGCTTGAGCAAAGTGGAGGCAGGTAAGAGATGTCTTCTGTCAGCAAGGGATCTTCAATCCTCTTGCTGAGAAGGGAGAACAATATTTTTGAAGCAGAAGTATTTGAGAAGCAGAAGTAATGAAATTTGGAAGCAGAATCCGGAGAAATGGCCTGCTTTTCAAGCCTGCCAAAACCATTTCCCCAGGAAGAGAAGAAAGCTTTCTGGTCTAGGGTCATTTATTTAGCTGGTTGCTATGAAGTGTATTACAGGAACCTATTTGTCATCATTAAAGAAAAATTCTGTTTAAACTTCTTGGTCTTTGCTGCCTCTACCGTGAGGCACCCAACTGGTGCTAGGTTGGTAACTGCTGCACATAGCCAGAGTCCAGAGAATGGTCTTGGAAAACATCTGTGGCTTGAAGCAGAGCACAGTACTCAAGTCTGTCCCTTTTTGGGTAAACACTTTAATTTAGCCATGTGCTTATGATGACTTCAGTAAAAGTGTTTCAAGATAAGTATGTACTTGGGAGCTTTCCTCATTTCTTTTGCGTGAAGATCGTTGAAGAAATATCTTAATGAGCATTGTCCTGTACAGTTGCCAAAGATTTGCATTAGCAGAAATACTAAGCGGTAATCTCATCTGGGTTATTAATTAGTCATTCATCTCAGAATGCCATAGTCTACTAATCAGGGTTCTTTTCCTCCCGCTCTTGTGATGTGTTTGGGAAGGCCAAGCAAACTTCATGCCTATAAAGAAAATGCCTCAGCCACTGCTTTGGATGGTTTCTTTCCATGCAATACGTGTGGTCTGTTGTCCCCATTCAGAAAAGAGGTATGGAGCAGCGTGTTCACCCCCGTGAACCAGCAAAGAACAGGGGTTTTGTCTCTAGGTACCCTGAATCTTCGGAGTCTACTGGCTCCTTTTTATTTGGGTGACGTCCCCTCCTGCCCCCCTCTGTGATGCTGTACTTCACATCAGTCCAGCCAGCCAGATGCCCTTTCCATAGAAGGTGAACAGTCAAGAATGTGATTTCTTGGTAGAAGCCCATGGCATGTTTTAGTGCATCCTGGCAGTGTTGTGCTGTGTGCTGGTAACTATGCCCAGCAGAGAGTTAGGGTTTTATGGGGTGACCATCAAACTTCAAGACTTCACATAAGGATGGAGACACAAAGTGAGAGATAGATGTCACCTCAGGTTTGGGGCACCTGGTCCCACTACACTGTTTTCTTTTGACAATAGAAGTCATCTGTGGAAGCACAGAGTTTGAAAGGCTTTAGGAGGGAAAGGTGGGCTCAGGAAATACGGCCAGAATAAGGATTGAGGTGGAAGGGCTTAGCAGGGCAGCAGATGTGGTGGGATGGGAATAGCACAGCTCTTCTGAGCATGTCTCTTTCAGAGCTAACTGCTACAGCTCATATTAGGCTGTTCACCACTGATTTGCACTCTTTTTAGGGCAGTGCTTTCCATGGAAAGCAGCCTCCAGGTGTGCAAGCTGCCTTACAGCAGCTCCAGGCTATGATGCTTAGCTGCTCCTGGGTCTTCTCCAAACCCAAGCCCATGGAACGCACCCATGTCTGTTTTCCTTTCAGCACCACTCCCTGGAGCACCAGAGCCCAGGAAAGTCTGGCATGCCTGAGGGGGTTGTCAGGTGTCTGGTCTTAGTCCTTCTGTGTAATACTGTTCTATCTGGGCTGGAGGGCCAGCAGAGAGGTGAAGGCAGGAATGCCTTAGTCCAGTGTTTGGTGTGCTCCACATTTTGAGGTTTTTTGAGGTGACCTCCGAGCCATTTTTTCATATCAAGTTAGAATTTTGGTGGTCTTAGTAGATGTGAGCACCCTGGCTTGAGCTGGGGCTGTGGGCAAGAGGAATCCAGGTTACTAAACTGCAGTGTTTAATGGACTCTGATAGGTTTGATATTTGCTTGTGTGGAGCTGTGCTCCATGGATAAACAGTGACTCAGAGCAGCTTAATCTAGTTAAAGTACTATTTCTTTGTTTGCCCTAACATAGAGATAGAGCCTGGATGACGTGAGGCTCACACTGCTGTGTCTTACCAAAAATTCAGTGCCCTCCTCCGAGCCCAAACAGCCGCTTTATTTCACATGCCTTTATCAGTGGGTCTGGGAGCCAGGCTGCTTACCTTGAAGTACCACTTCAGTGTTCCTTGGTCTCTGCTGGATCTCAGTGCCCAGCGTCCAACTGGTGCTTTGTTCCTGTGTTCCCAAGCCAGGCCCAGCTCCTCTTGCCAAGCCCAGTGGGGTGGAGCGAAACCATTGAAAAGAAGAGCCCGATCAGCATCTCTCAAGTGCTAGTGGCTGGCTGAGGGCCCAGCCTGGTGCATGCCAGTGACTTCTGCCTGCAGACCCCAGCCCTAGCAGTCAAGAGCAGGCAGAGCTGCCCTGAAAACTCAAGAAGAGGTAGATGTTCAACAACCCTTATTTTTCCCAGCAGGTAAAGGTCATTGGGCGCCTGTCTCCAGATTAGATCTCTTTGGCAGCATCAGAGCAAATATCACATAGAAGAGGAATTGGGACATCTCTGGGTCCTGATGTGCTGAGTGAGGTCCAATAGATCTCTCAGCCTTTGGAGCAAGGACAGTCTCAATACTCTGTTTAATGTCCATCTACCTCTGCTGTGACCTTTGCTATTTATTCAGGACCCAGCAGGAGGTCAAAATTGGTCTCTTATAACATCTGTCTCTCTTACTGGAGTTCAGTAGCTGCTGGGACAGAGTGCAAAGAGGGAACCATGTGCTGTAGGACCTCAGAGTTTTTCCAGTGGCACAGTTGTCCTAGTTCGGACATGTTTGTGGCCAAGGTTGCCCTGCTGCACTTGGTTGTACTGGGTGCCGTGCCAACCCTGTGTGTAGTGCCCTGGTGCCATGGGTTGGGCTGTGCTGCTGTTGCTGGAACTCTGTTGAGATTTCCCCAGCAGATGCAGAAAGTGAATTCCTAGATGGTCTCCTATAACTGTCCTGGCTCGCTGGCCACATCAAGACCTCTTGCTGTGAGAGCCCTTTGCTGGTATCTGCTGTTGTTGAGGAATAATTGAAGACTTTTCTCCTGCTGTGGCTGCCAAATCTCTTTACAACTCAGCATGAAGTCATAAAGGGAGCTCAATTTTGCTTGCTGCAGGGCTGTGATTACCTTGACCTTTGGTGTTCGGCTGTGCTGTGGGTCCTTTGTAGACCAACTCTGCAAGGCAAGCACTATCTTAGGAATGCTTCAAGGAAGGTGGGAAAAGGTGAGAACATCCTCAGCCTGCAAATTGTAAACACTTGAAGCTGCAATCTGCTGAAGGACCTTGGAAAAGAATCAGCCTTTATCTGTTACAGGAAGGGTGCTGGTGCCAGGATTGAAGTAGATGTTCCTGTTTTAGGAGCAGCACTGAGGTTGCTCCTGCAGAAGCTCATGCAGTACCCTGGCAGCTTGTCCCTCACTGCCCACAAGGGAAGAGGGTTCCCTCTAGGCTTCCTGGTTTGCATTCTGGGTATCTGCTGCTGGATGAGAGAGCCAGGCTGGTGGGCCCTTCCCTGCTAGTGCCAAGCTTCTTCACCAGTATGTGGGGGAGGGTTTTTCTGTCTGCCACTAAGCACCATCTCCAGGGATGCTGCTCTAAGCACATGGACCTATTTTGCCACTTTTCTTGAATTGATGCATGGTTTCAATTTTCACATGTCCCTGTGGAGCAATTGCTCAAGAAGGGTGTAGATAGTTGACACTGCCTGAATGCCAGGCACCCGCCAAAGCCACTCTCTTTCCCCTGTCCAGCTGTGGAAGGGAGCGAGAGAATGTAATGAAGGGTTCCTGAGTTGAGGACTGGGAGAGAGCACTCATCAAATGCCATCAGAGGCAAAACAGGCTCAAATTAGAGATATTACTTGATTTTCTTGCTCACAAAATCAGAGCAGGATAATGAGAAGTAAAATAACACCTTAAAAACACGTTCCGCCCAGATCTGCCTTCTCTCCCAGTAATCCAGGGGGATGGGAAATAGGAGTTTAGGGTCAGTTCTCACCTGTTGTTTCTCCTGCTGCTTAGGGAAAGGAGTCATTCCCTGGTCCACTGTGGGATCCCTCCCACAGGAGACAGTTCTCCATGAACTTCTCCAACGTGGGTCCATCTCATGAGCAACAGCTCTTTGTGAACTGCTACTATGTGAGTCCATCCCACAGGCAATAGCACTCCTCAAAGTGCTGTAGCGTGGGACACTCTTCCACAGGGTGCAGTCCTTCAAGGACAGGCTGCTCCAGCATGGTTCCTCTCTCCATGTGTCTCTTGGAGGTTCTCAGCGTCCTCTCAGGCATTCGTCTGCTCCAGTGTGGGTCACCTCCATGGACTGGAAGGTGATCTCTGTATCCCCATGGTCCTTCATGGGCTGCAGGGGCACAGTTGTTTCACCATGGTCTTTACCACAGGCTACAGAGGAATCCTAGCTCTGGTGCCTGGAGCATCTACCCTCCCTTGTTCTCCACTGGCCTCAGTGTCTGCATACTTGTTCCTCTCACGTGTTCTCACCTCACTCTTCTCTGACTGCAATTACAACTGCACAATGACTTTTTCTTTCTTTCTTTTTACATATGTTATTGCAAAGGAGTTTCCACCATTTCTAATTGGCCCAGCCTTGACCAGCTTTGGAGCTGCCAGGGATTGGCTCTGCTGGAAATGGAGGAAGCTTCAGGCAGCTTCTCACAGAAGCCACTCCTGTAGCAGCCCTTCCCTGCCCCCCACCACCCCCCTTCCTACCAAAGCTTGGCCATGCAAACCCAATAGAAAGAGGCATGAAGCTTTTCTGAAGTACCATCCAGAAGAGGTAATGTCTCAATCCTGTGCATGCCTAGTTTGGTGCTGTCACCTTAGGGCAGGAGGACTGGGCAAGAGAGAACTTTACCCCCAATGACTGCTGGCTGCTCAAGCAGCTTTCATGCTGCAGAATAAGGGATAGCAATGCTCTCAGAGCTGTTGCACTAGGGTGTTCTGCCAGCCTCTGGTGAGGAATCAGCTGTGGAGCTCTGAGAGGTGGCTTGGACTCCTCAGAGAGATGCTCCTTGCCACTGTTTGGTGACTTGCATCACCAAGGAGTTTCCTTGGTGGGAAGTGCTGATCATACTTCATAAGCAAGTGATTGTAATTGCACCCAGTGAACAGAATTCTTGTGTCTTTGAATACTGTGCTGCAAGGAGGTAAAGACTTCTGTCATGCAGAAGAGAGGAGGAGGAAACAGTCAATGTGACCTTGAAAGGCTAGATTAAAACCCAGTTTTATGAGAGATGCACACATTTTTCGCTCAAGAGGAAAAGCTGGGTGTAGATGAGAATACCCAGTCTGTGACTGGCGGGAAACAGATAGGAGACTTGAGGAAAGATGAATATGTGCTACTCCCTTCTACGCAAGGGGATTGAGATCAGAAGCTTTAGGATGAGATGGGGTTACTGATAAACAAAGGAAAAAGGAATGAGAGCTGCAAGAGTGCAGAACTCCTGCTGAAAACATGCCCATGTGCAAAAGGGACAAGATGGTATTTAGTCACTTGAGAAGTGGGAGAGACATGGAAAAATTCAGAGTAAATATGAAATCACCAGGGAGATTGGTTTGTGTTTATGCCAAGCCAGATGTCATGCACCTGAACAGCTCTCCTTAACAGTGCTTGAAAACCAAAGTGGTATTTGCACAGTAAAGATCCTGTATGAATAGTGACTCTCACTTAAAAAATGAAGTATGGGAGAGCTAGCCTGGGGCAGGCCCACAGATTCTAAGGAAAGTGCAGGCCATATGCAGGTAGTATAAATGATGATAATAGTCATGCAGGAGATAATCAAGATGGCAACCCATGAAGAACAGCCATTGTGCCAATGGAATCCATAAACTAGAAGCTGAAAACTACTGGTATTGTGAAGTTGTGAAGTCTCCATCCTTGTCTTTGCAAAAAGTCCACTGGGAATTGGTGAAGTTGGTACTGCTGGGGTATTGAGTGATAGGTAAGGAGGCCCTGTTATCTGGGACTTACTCCCAACCATATGATTTGGTTGCCATATGGCCACTGCTCTGCAGAATATACTGTGGGCAGTCCAGCACCTCATCAGCCTTGCTGCTCTAATGGTTTATTGTGTTTACTGGATCACTATCAGTGTATACCTACAGGAAGCAAGGGAAGCCAAACAGTAGGTGGTATTCCTTTATAAAGTACAATCTGGCAGACAAACTTGATACCTTTTTGAGATTTATAGCCTAGGAACTTGAAGGGAAAGTGACAGGTGGATATATTTGTAACTTAAGTGTTTGATTTGGTAACTAGTGAAACACTCAAAATTTACTGTAAATCAGGGTGATTGTGATTCTGCAGTGCAAACAGAGAGCTGATTGATGTGGAGAACTGTTTGATAGATTGGGCTTTCTCTTGATGGCAGAGGATGAGTCCCTTGCCACGAACTAGGACATGTGGATAGGTTCCTATGAGACACCGTTGAGGGTGTTCATGTGACATTGAGACTTCATAGTGTTTGTCAGTAAGCAGACGAGGTGGGACTGGGGACCTCTCCTTCATGGTGCAGGAATGCCAGGTACCATGGCCATGTTGTTCCTTGTAGCCAGGTGGAGGCAGTTGAGCTGCCTTGGCAGCAGAACTGCATCATGGTGTTGTGTGGGTGTCACTGTTCCGCCAAACCTCTTTGGAGGGGAAGGGGCCATCATCAGCCCTTCCCTGATGGCCAGGCAGGAACAGACACACCTTGCCCAGGAGCACCAAAGGGATGTGAAAATTGAGGCAGGAAGACAGCAGTGTGGGGCATGCAGCATGGGAGCAAAATGCAGAGCCAGAGAGACCAAATTGCCCTTAGACTGAGGACAGATTAGCCAGCTCTGATGTGAGGAGTATGAACCACAGCATACTGGGTTTCAGGCTGTGGTACAGCCCTTCTTGGCATGGTACATTATGTTCAGGGCACCATATGACTCGAAAGCACTACCATCAGATTGGAGGGAGTTCCTGTAAAAGAGAGGCATGAAAAAGACCTAGCTGTTTGGAGCTCAGTCCGTATCACTTGGCAAGGTAGAGAGGTTCAGTGGGTGAAGACAGCATGAAGTGTTTTGCTGATGTTCAAAGGCAAGGCTTTTGTGATTATCCTGGGTGATTTTGAAAGGGACTGAGCTGTGAAGTGGACAGGTTCCTGACCTTCATGAAACTCAAATCTAGGTTTTACATGGATCCAAATGCTCCCCACTGTTACAGTGTGCTACCATCTATGCCAGGCACTGTCCCTGCCCAGGGTTACTTTTGTGGTTTGCAGTGCTTACATTTGTGCTGGGGGCAGAACCAGGGGTTCCTGAGCATTGGGATGTACACAGTCAGCAGTGTGCAAGCCACCACAAAATGGTGCTCTGTGCAGTGTGGGGTTGGGGCAGGCTGTGACAGTACCTGCCAACACCAGGACTGGGAGCTGATGTGCACTAAAGAAAGGTGTGACACCCTTTAGTGGTAGATATTTGAGGCCTGGTGCAAAGCCAGCTGGAAGAACTTCAGACCCAGGGCAAAGGTGCACTTAGTTCTTGATTTGAAGAAGCCAAGCCTTCCAGACCAAAGCTTTGTAGGCCTGGTGTCTAGTTGGCTAGTTCACAGAGGTGAAGTGTGCAGGGAGCTTTGTACTGACTGGAGGAGATGGAAAGGAGACAAAGAGTTGTAGGTTTTTGGCAGGCCCTCCTCCTTTCTGCTGATACGGGACCAATCCCTGTTGTATGCTTGTCAGTGTTTTGCCCAGGCTTGTTGGAAATGCACCCATAGCACATTTGCTTCTTGATGCTTTTTCCCTTGGCCTGCAGATCACATTTCTCCTCACTGCACCCATCATGTCAGCACTTCTCCAGGCCTCAGCTGCCTGAATGCTCTGTGCCAGGTCTGAGGCATGGTAAAGGACAGCTTTCCCACTGCTGTTTCTGCACCAAGAGTGGTATTTTTGCTGTTTAATTGTTGTACTTTGGGAAAGGCTTTGAGCTAACTTTTAAGCCCCTTTCTCCCCATCTGTCCTGCTATTCCCTACTTGCTTAAGAGAGTCAAACTGTTCTTCCTGTGGTCTGCTTGTGACTGTAAGCAGTTTGCTCAGAACTCTGCTGGACTTTGCCACTTAGGTGCAGGTCACCTAGGTGGCTGTTTGAGGGGATGAGAAGGCTCCCTCAGCGTTGGGTGCTAGCTGCTGCATGAGGGTCCCCAGGTGCCCCATGCAGGCCGGTCTCTCCTGCCCTGGCAGGCAGAGGCTCAGGGTGGCACATCCTCTGGGCTCAGGTCCCTGGGATTACAGTGTGGGTTACCTGTGGTACTTGGGAGGCCAAGGGGACCACAGAGGAGCAGGTCTGAAAGGTACAGGCCATGTCCACAGCACTCTTCATGTCTGAGAACCAAAGCACACCTCACCTCCCTGAATGCCATTCCCAAGAGATTTAAGAAGGTTTGGGTTTCTTTTTTTTTTTAGTCTGGAAATTTGTTATTCTAGCCCCAGACCTGCTGGTTTCGGGTTGCCTGTCTCTGCACCTCCAGCCTGCTGTGAGACTGTCACATTTCCATAAACAAATGTGTCTCTACTAGAGCACAATCTCAATGTTCTAATTACAGATGGAGTTATTAACATTTACTGGTGAGAAAACAAATGAACGTAGCTTGTGTGCTTACGTCGTTCCGTCTGTGAGCTCAGGCATCCGCTTTATTGATTTATATTTTTCTGCAGGCGTTTCTCAGGTCACCTCCTCGTGTCTGGCTGACATCAGTGGTGTGGCTGGAAGAACACAGACACTTGCCCGTGTCAGTGCATCTGTCTGCCGGTTAGCCAGCTGTCCAGCTCCTGCGTCACTCCTGCCTGAGTCCCAGCACAGTGGGACTGTGGGACTTCCTCTTTCTTCTTTCCCCCTGGTGCCAGGGCTTTGGCAGAGGATGTGAATGCTGAGTATGAGGGGCAGAGACTTGAGGGTGAGCTGGTCAGAATGGGAAATGCTCTGTTTGGGAAGACCTGCAGTGCTGTTTCTGTTGTCTGCCCTGGCCCTACAGTGCTGCAGCAGAGTTCAGTGTGGGACAGGCAGCCTCCTCAGCAGGCACCTCCCAGCCTGCAAGTGGAATGACTCCACAGGCATCCTGGTGCACACTTTGCAGCCAGAATCATAGCTAGATGAAGGACCAAGGCATTAATCTTGGCCTTCCCAGCCTTATTCTGTGTTTTCTTCTTTCTCTTTGCAATGGATAGATAGGCGCATAGAGGCTTGCCTGGTTGCTCTTTGGGTCCTCATTTGAGTGCTGACCTGCAGGCCAGGGACAAAGACAAGGAGTAGAAGTCTTACCCTGCCCTGCTGAGGCCACCAAGCTCCCAACAACAGCAGTTTTCAGGGCTGTGTTTGCACAGGGCTTAACAGGCAGAAGCTGGGGCTGCAGCACCAGGTGAGATGTGCTTTAGGGACTCCAGGTAGGAAGCTGTATGCCTCTGCTCCTGACATGTGTTGGTGAAAACAGGGGTCACTGTGGACATGCTGGTCCTGCTGGGGATGTAGGGGCTATCCTGTGGAGCAGGGAAACAGGTTTCTCTGTGGATGGGAGAAGCTGCCTCTCTTCCTCCTTCGTACTGTTAGTAGGGAAGGGTAATGAGTCCAGTATTGCTGAATAAGAGTGGAAAATGCCTTTTGGCAAGTCTGTCTTTGCTGTTTTGAGGAAGTCAGCATTAATTACGCAGAGTGCAGGAGGGGAAGCCTCTGGGGCTTGCATGGAATCTGGTTTGATGTCTGGCTCTTACTGTGCCTTTGGCCCCACTATATCCTGTGGTGACAAGCCATGCTTGTGATCAGGAAAGGGCTTGCATACCTTGAGCTGGTTCCCACCACTCTAGCCTCACAGCAGCTTCCCACCAACTTCCTGCACCTTGTCTCTTGATGCTCAGGAGCTCGTGCTGATGTTAGCATCTCAGCCCAGGCTGAGCCAAGCTTACCATGACCTACAGCCTTTAAGGGGAAGGAGGGATCAGGAAAGGCCATGTTCTGGTGCAGCACAGCTTGTGTGGTCAAAGATGCTCCTTTACCTGTGGTGGCGACATAAGGTATAAGGAAACATGCAGGGTCCTTCCCTAGAGGGAGACACTGGGATCAAAACAGAAAGCTTTGCAGAACTACCTCTGCCTTCAGTGTGTATTTGAGTTGGGGAGAACAGCTGTTGCTAGAAAAGTCCCCTTATCCCTCCCACACTGCTGGAAGGGATTTCCTTTCATAGTTGGGAACTGTGCTTCTGCACTGTTAAGACTGTGCGTGCTGCAAGCACCACCTTTCCTGCCTGCCTGTGCTTTGAGTGAAACACTGTACCCAACATCAGCTGCCTGCAGGGCTGGCCCTGCACCTTGCAGCACAGGACACATTGGAGAGTGCCCTGCCTGGCTGAGGGTGGGGGCAGAGAGTACCCTGGAGTGAGCATCTGAGACCAAGGTGCAAACCAAATGCAAGGAAGGAGGTATTGCCAGGCCCATGGGCTGCACTGCACTGTACCTAGGAAAACCAGCCAGTCTCCTGATCAGCTGAAAGACTCCTGGGAAAAGCCTTTGGTGAAGGATACTAGCTAGGCACTATTGATAAAGACTGCAGAATTGGTTGCCAAAGTATTTTTCTTAGTTACCTAAATGGTGTTGTAACCCCAGAAGAACCTTGGTAAGTATTACCTAAATTGATACAATGGCAGGTCACCTCTAGCCTGTTGCCAGATGTTCTTGCAGCTGGAAGAACTAGAAGGGCACAAGTGCTCTGAACATTCCTGTGAGCTTTTCCCAGCTTCCCACACACCTGAAGCACCTCTGTCTCCGTGGGGAATTCCTTGTGCTGCGTGGGAGGTTGCATAACTAAGGGTGATGTGGACTGCTTCTGTGCCTCTTGACTCAGCTCGTGAAAAGGCAATGTAAGCCTTGGGCATATGCCACATCTTTTCCATTGCTGGTTGTTCTGGCTGGGTTACTGAAGAGACTAGGAAGGTTTATATCCAGTCCATCCTCTAGGCTTCAGGGGAAAAGAATATCTCTGAGACCTGTCTCTCTAAAATGTGTCCTAAATTACCTATAGGCCTGGAGAATTTGTCTTCAGTATGTAATTGTTCGTATAAATAATGTTTAGATAGGGTTGTGGGCAATCTGAGCATAAGAGCCTCATTTCTTTTAAGAAAGACACCTGGAAAAATGGGTCTGTAAAACATGCAAGAATGAGGTAAATAGTTTGGTGTCTGCAGAGGAAAATCATAGTTCCCTGATCTGTTGCAAGTCTTTCAATACGGTGGTAAAATAACAGCATCTGGCAAGCATGTGTAACTTGCTTGGATGTTCAGAAAACCTCTGAAATTTCTCACAGAAAACTGTTAAGAAAACTGTCTGCTGGAGGAGACGTAGAGTTCTGGCTCAAAAATTGGCTGAGGTTCCGCAAACAGAGTCAAGGAGTAAACTAGCTATTTTAATGTGACAAGAGCAGAGGGATCGGGTCCTTTGCTATTAATGACCCAGAAAAGGTGATGTGCAGCAAGGTTCCTAAAATCTGCCAGTACTCTGGAGTCATTCAGATTTGTCAAGAGGAAGTGACTCCAAAGTGACACCATATGTAGTGAAGTGGTGTGAGAAGTTGAGCAGCATGCAGCCAGGTGTATTGGAAGGAGTGATTTGCTCTGGGACATGTCTGGCTTCTAATTTACCTTGGCTACTCAGGGCAGTGGGACTGCAGGCTGATGACAGAGATGCTTTTCTTCAATATGCAAAGATGCCATCAGAGAAGTAAGTTGTGCTCAGCCACGTGAGGAGTAGTGTAAGGAAAGATGCTGAGAGCATCAGGGTGCTGTTCTGGCAGGCAAGGTGATTTCCCTACCCAGGATGGAGTATGTGGTTCTGGTCACCTTCTGACCATAGGGTCAGAAGAGAGAATGTGTTAGGAATGTGTGGGTGAGTGGTTGGAGCTAGAAGACACCTTGTGTCCTGGGAAGGAGAGAGCAATTAGGAGTGAACTTAGTAGGTCTAGAAAAAGCAAATGCTTTTCTTCTTTATCTTTTTTCACAATAGAAGGAGAACTCAAGGCTGTGGCGTTATTGTAGGATTGTAGTCTTTACTCAAAATCTGGAACTCATTGCTAAAAGTTTACAAGGTTCCCAAAAAGAGGGTTGAGAGATATTTCTTTTTTCATTCAGTTCATCTAGATTGCACTTACAGAGGGGTGTAATCATTCATGCTTCAAAGTGTGTGATATTCCTTTGAGTCTCATCCCATCATTTTTTCCCATCATTCCCCTAGAGCTTCCGAGTCTCTAGTTAATTCAGCCAGGATGAGTTATCCTGTCTTCCCAATTTATTCCCAATTGTGATCTCATGTCTTGGCTTTTCTCCTGCTTTTCTGCTCCCTTGTTCTGCTCTAGGCAGCCCTGCTCCACCTCTGTACCTGTGAATTATGTCTTAACAGGCTTCTTTGTGGCTTTTGCAATTTGGCTGACCCCCTCTCAATGCCTTTACCCAGGTGGGCTTTTGCCTATCAGGCTGCCCTTTGTTGTTGGTGCTTCAGCTGGTTTGTAGCTGTGCACGCGTTGGAGATGAGCTGGGAGGGATCACTTTGTAGCAGAGCTCTCTCTAGGTCACCGCAGCGAATCGTTTTGTGGTTGTTATCCAGCTAGTGTTGTGCTGCGATGCTGATAGATCTCTGCAGCCGGCAAGAGATGGCCAGGATTATACCCGTGAGCTGGAGGTAAGGGCCCTGCATCCCCTCTGCTAATGTCACCAAACAGTGCAGAGCTTGAAGGACAGTGCTGGTGGCAGCTTTCTCATCGTTTTGGCAAGCAATGGCTCTTTTGCTCAGCCCTGAGGGATGGCATTTCTGGGGGGAAAAAAACCCCAGGCATTGCCCAGAAGTGATACTGTGCTATCCATCCTTTTCTGTATGGTTCATGGTTGTAGTGAAGGATTTGGGGTGGTTTGTGGATGCCGGATTAAGAGGAATGGTTTAGGGATCAAAAGCCTGTATAAATCTTCCTGTTATCACTGTTCCTTCTGCAACTGATGGGATTTTCTCAGCCCTGTTCTGAAAAGTGGTTGTGTTTCTGCTGTCAGCATGTCCTTCTCTGAGTTATTCAGTTCGCATTTATCCATTGCTACCATAATCATCTGTGTTTCTTATGGAGCTGCTCTGCACAGGAGGAGGACCTCCCCATGTCCAAGCAGTGATGCTGACCTGCATGCCACTGCAGGTCTTGTAGCAGTTTGGGGAAGGCACTGATATAAATAAAATATTTGACCAGCTAAATAGTAGAGTCTAAGACTCCTTTCTACCCTGTGTGCTTGCATCTAAATGGCCTCCAAGTCAGAGGAAGGAGAGAAAACAAGCAGGGGGTGTGACCAGCCCCTGATGGGTGCCCTGGGAGCTGGAGGCTGAGGCCCGCAGTGAAGAGAGGGTGATGATTCAGCCTAATAAAGGTAATGGCTTTATGCAGCCAGGCAAAGGAAATTGTGGGATCATGATGCAGCAACTGTCCTATAGCAGTTTGTTTCTATCATCCAGACATGACTTCATGCCCCATCCACTCCACCCTTTCACTTTTTCCTGTACCTAAATGCTTTTCCTGCTGAGGAGGGGGAGCTGGGGCACCATGTTCTCAGGAAGAAAAGTAGCCTATGAGACAGCTGCACCTAAATGGTGTGAGAGTGGACAAACAAGGAAGGGAGTTCTGGGACTCCATGATGGGACAATAGCTGCTGAAGCATATGGGTTCTTCTGGCACCACCGAACTTAGTAAGCTTTTCAGATGACCTTGTCCCTCAACACTGGTCCCAGGAAAATCCTATAGCACAGAGAAGCCCAAGCTGGCAGGCAAGCTTGGCCCCCAACTCTAACAGGGCTACGTTGTCATCAAACTGGTGCATGTCTAACCTGCTCTTTCTCTCCTTTCCCCAGGGAAGACGATGAAGCTGTAGAGATGCTTCCCTACGTCATCGCCACCCTGGGCTCAGTAGGGGCCCCCTGCAAAACTCCCACATGCAACAACAACAACAGCACTACCAAGGACTACTGCTACAGCGCACGCATCCGCAGCACTGTGCTGCAGGGGCTGCCCTTTGGTGGGGTGCCCACTGTGCTAGCCCTTGACTTTATGTGCTTTCTCGTAAGTCTACCTACTGTTGCTTTGACACCTTCTCCCCTATTAACCATGAAACGAGGACAGTGGTCAGATAATTAGGGTTGAGGGCCCCAAATGCTATCCCTAGCTTTGCTGCTGGCTGGCATTCTGGCCCTGATCACATCTCATAGACACTGTGGGCTTAGCCACTATTGACTTAACTGCAGTAACACCACACTGAGCCCCATGGAAGGGTGTTGTGGGATGGGGGTGATGTTGGGTGAGTCCTGCATCCCAAAACTCCCACTTATGTTGCCAAATCCCTGCAGCTTTATCCACTCAGTGACTTCGCATGTTTCTCCTTAGAAGCTGTGGGACCAGAAATCATATAACCATAATTTTGACTTATAGGAACCTCAGGGCCTTTTGATCCTGTGGGGCTACCTTAACTACTGTGTGTTGCATCCTGGACCTCTGCCTCCCACAGCTATCCAGACAGTCTGATTTAACAGTCCTGGGGAACTTGTGCTCTCGGTGTGCTCTTAACTGAGGACTCTGTCCCCTCCTACCCTCCTTGTTCCTGTGGCTCTGCATGCAGAGGACAAGGACAGAGTTGGACAATGCCTTTTCTCACAGCTTCTCTTTTGGTCTCTTTCAGGCATTGTTGTTTGTCTTTTCAATTCTGCGTAAAGTTGCTTGGGACTACGGACGCCTGGCCCTGGTGACTGATGCTGACAGGTAAGCAAGGGAGAGTGGCAAGGGAATAAGATATGAGTAGTGCCCCTCCTTTCTGTGAGGCAGAAGGGATAAATCCCATTTTGTTGCCTGAGCAGCTGGAGAGGAGAGGCAAATGTTCCGGTTGCATCTCCTGAGCTCCAGGAATAGGAAGAAATCCCCGCTTACTGGCTTTTTTGTTACAGCATCGTTCTCCCAACACACGGAGTGGTCCCCGCTGGCTCCATATCACTTATGGTCCCTTCAGTGACAGAGATGTGCAGGGTCCCTTACAGAGGAACAGCAGATGGAGGGAGGAGAGGAACAAGAGGTCACAGGAAGGGTGAGGGCTGCCACAGTAAAGGCTTTGTTGAGCCTCTAAGGTGTCTTTGTGACTCTGCTGGATGCAGTTCTTGTTAAGAGCACTTGACAGTAGTATGCTGCTTTTCCAGGTGTGGTAGTGCTGTGCTGATGCGAGCTTAGCTCACATCCCAAATGCTGATGAATTGGTCTGGGTGTGGATCCTTCCTGCCCAATGCATTTGTGGGCTACAGTGTCTGTCAGCAAAAGCTGGGGCCCATTGGGGATGGCAGCTGCACAGCAGAGGGAGCATTCCCTGCACAGCAATGGAAAGAGTTTTTTTTTTTCCAGCATTGAACCAGGAATTCTCCTGGTTTAGATAAGTGGTCCTGGATAGGGTTAGATAAGCAGCTGTGTCCCTATGGCTCCTCTGCCCATCATTTCCTGGTCTGGCTGGGGAAATCAACTGTACAGAGGTAATGGAAGGGAAACAAGAAGAAGGAATAATCATAGGAGACCTCAGTGGGGAGAGGGCAGCAGGCTTAAGCAGTCTGGATCCAGGTGCTGGCAGGAAGCCACAGGAACTGCACAGCTCTGTTGTCTGGTAGGGAGGGAGGGCTGGATTTTCTCTGAGGCAATGCTTGAGCACCTTGGGTGCAAGGGAGTGCCAGCAGTGGCTGTAGGCAGAAATGCAGAGGGGTGCCAGCTGTTTGGAGAGGGAGAGCTGGTGAGGGACAGGGTGGCTGTGGATCAAGCTGTGGATCAACAGGACTGCAGTTACAGGGAGGAGCCCATGCTGCTTGGCTCATCCATGGGGTAGGATGAGATTTTCAGGAGCGGGGTGCATGTGTGGTTTTTGTCTGGGTGGGGAGGAGGTGTATGGAAGGGGAGCTCAGATGTAAGCCAGGCAGTCCCTACAGTCTGTCCTACTCCCTGTCACTCAGGAGCTCCCTGCAACGTCCATCGTCTGGAGCCAGTTAACCTTCCCAGTGAAGCCATCTTCGCTTCAGCTGGCAGCAAAGCATTCTGCCCCTGGACCAGTGGGTATTCCAGATTGCTGTAACTTGAGGCATTGCTGGGCTCTGGAAGGAAGGTCTTCTCCAGCCTGACCATTGGCAGGTTTCTCTTCTTCAGGATGATGGGGAGCCATGTTGGATGCATAGTTCCCTGCAAAAGAGGAGAACTCAGCACATACTCCCGTGGTTGTAACCTCTCCCTTTCTGTTTCTGTGCCCCCAGGCGCCGACGCTGGGAAACGGAAAGAGAGGAGCGGGAATAGTATGTTGTTTTTTCAGGGTCTCATCTCTTCTCTCTTCCTAGCTCACAACCTCTCTCTCCTTTTTTCTTGCAGCTGTCTTGCTTCTGAACTAATCTAAATGGCTGGGATTTTGGGCATGAATTTGTGTCTCTCGGTGGATTTGTGCTCTTCTTTCCCTCCCCTTTGTGTCATCCACTACCACAGCTGACTGCACTCTGGTTTTCCCCTAGTAGCCCTTAAATGCTTCTTGAGAGCAGCAGTGCCAGGGAGCTCTCAGTCCTGACCAAGGCAGAGGGTGCTGTATCACATGCCCTGCTCTGTCTGCTTGTGTCCAGCTATCCTGCCTTACGATGGAAGTAAACAAACTTGCTTGCCTGGGCCCACAGTACACTCAGGTCACCCAGGTGTAGGGGAGGCTACTTTGCCTGGTCCTTCTTGTGCCAGGTTGCCACAAGAGCTGTTCCCTCGCCATCTGCAAAGGTAGGCAGATGCACAAAGAGGATCTGGCAAGAGTACAGTCTTTCCTTTTTACCCCATGAGGCTGCTGGGACCAAGGCAACCTTTGGCCCTTGTCCTTTGCCACCTAAACCCTCACCCAGCAAGGCAGCACCCTTGATTTTCTCTCTTCCCTTCTGGAAGAAACCATTTGCCTCAGTGCTGCTGAGAGCATCCTTCATTGCCTTGGCCTGGTGGTGCCCATTAAGCCCTGCCATGGACTCTCCTCCCTGTTCTTACCTCTTTCTTTCTGCTTTTGTGCTTGAGAAAAGACCATTGCCTGTGCCTTGCTGACTGGTTGGGTGGGATGTGCTACAGAGAGAACAATCAGCTGGCAGTGCACAGCCTGCCATGGTCAGTCCAACCTCAGAGGCCAGGGCAGCAAGCTGCAGCCTCTTTTTCCCACTTGCAAAGCAGTGCTACTGCCTTAAAGGGGGTGCAAAGCCTGTTACTGCCTTAAAGGGGATGCAAGAATCTGCCTGTTTTTTGCAGCTGATCGTTGTCCTTCGGAGCAGAGCAGCTGAAGTTGTTAAAACAGAACTAGTGGTCACTGTGGTACATGGCACAGAGGGGACTTCTTGCTCATGCTTGACTGCTTCACTAGTGGTTGGCCCTGCTTCAGGTGTGTCTGGCAACTTTTCACTGCTAACATCTTGTCGGGGGAGTAAGGCAGAGGTAGTAGAGCCATCATGCTCTGAGGATTTTTTAGGGGGCCACTTCATTTATCCTCACAAGTGCTTGTCTCTCTCCAGGGGCCACTTCTTCCTCCTCCTGTTTTTCATTTGAGCTTGCTGAAGCCATCTGCTCCACACACACCACACACACCATTCCTAAAATTACTGCATGAGCTGGGACAGTGTTAGCAGCCAGAAGCCTCCAAAAACCTGCAGAACTCAGTGAGGAAGTCTCATTCTGTCTGTGCTCCTTCAAGGCTAATGGCACGTTCCTATCCCAGCTGTTCTCTGCTGGGAAGCGCAGTGACAGGTGGTGGGTTAGGAGCACGTATATGTCACCTAGTGCTCCCAGCCCCCGAATGTACAACACTGTTCTTTGCAAGACAGGGCATCCTCCTCTCATTTGTTCCCTTTCCCTGAGAACCAGCAAGTGCCCTTCTCCTGCGACTTGTCAGAGCTTGCAGTAGCCATCAACTGTCTCAGCTGGCAACTCGGTCCACACTGGGAGGTCATAGCAACCCACTTGCGCCTCTGCGTATGAGGGAAGTGATCACAGAGCCCTGTGGGGCTTGCTACCTGTGCTACCACCTCCAGCTTCACACCCCAGCAAGCGCTTTCCACAGCATGCCTGGCCTGCCCTCTTGGAGCCTGTGATTCCTTTAGCCTGAGGCTAGCTGTGCCTCAGATCCTGTATTTCTCCTTCCCTGGCAGGGCCTGCACCAAACCTGCATCATGCAGGATCCTACCTTAATCTTAATTTGGGGATATCTCACTTTCACCCACTTGCACTGTCAGTGCTTTGCTTTAAAAAGTCTCCATCCAGGTGCACCTGGTATTGGAGCTCCCTATTCAGCTTCCCATCTTTGGCAAGGTTTTGCATCCTCTGTCTTCCAAACATTTCAGGTCATCCTGACTATTGTCACTGCACCCCTCTGCACGGAGCTGAGGTATCCTGGTTATCCAAAACCCCATGGTATCATCATGCTGGGCTTTTCTCAGGGCAGAAATTTCTCTTCAGCAGAAATTCACCCTCGCTTCCTCTGCCCAGCTGCAAGACCTCTGTGATTATAAAGAGCTGAAGGTTTGGGAGCTGGGTCGAAGCTGTCTCTGTCCCTCCAACAGAGCAGACTGTGGGGCTGCGTAGTGGCAAGGCTGCACACCACTGTCTAATCTTCACTGCTGTAGTCTCCTGACCTTCAGCTAATCTCCTTTCCCCTGTCTCTATTACTTCCAACTAAGAACTGGGGACTCAGCAGGTGCTACTCTGCTCTGAGAGAGGCCACGTGTCTCATCCACTTTCCTTCCAAACGTTCATGGGGATCTCTGCTTGTTCTCCTTCCCATAGTGTCATCCACCTTCTCTCTAGCACTTGTCTCTCAGCAGCTGTTTCTCTGTCTTCTTGCCCATCTTACTGTCCTTGAGCCTGCACTGACTATAGGGAGACCATATTTTCATTTGTTTTTTTCCCCTTTGTTTCTAGCCTTCAGATCAGTCATCTCTGTTCTTGCACCTCCAAGATCCCAGCCTGCTGTTGTCGCCTTGCAAGTGCTATTTAATTTAGATCTCTGGGCTATTTTCTTGCCTCCTTTTCCAGCTGCCCTCTGCCTCTGCTAGTAGAGGGGGCTATTGTCAGCCTTGGATGCTTCTGCTTCAGGTTCTTCATCTAGGTCCCTGCCTCTGGCTGGAGTAAAGTGGTTTCATGACATTCACCCCTTTTGCTTTCCTGTCCTTTAGCATGGAGACATTCAGTTCTGGCTGTCTGCCCTGCTCCTGCTCAAGGGATCTCCAGGCTGGAGGCTCAGCTGAGGCTGGGAAGCAGGCTGCACTGAGCCTGGCTCCAGGCAGCTGCATTTTTCCTCCTGCACTGAACCACTAAGGGTGAGGAGGACTGGTGTAGCAGGATGCAGCCCACCAGACTCCTTCCTTCCTCTTCCTGAAGATGAGTGAGGTCCTCCAGGACAGGAGCTGCTCCCAGTGCCTCTCCAGCTATGCCAGAGCCAGAGGGGCTGTGGCAGCCTCCAGTTTTCACTTCCTTTCTGCTGTCTAAACCCTGTGCTAAACAGACCTTGCCTCTCCTCTGTGGCAGCCTCTGCCAGCCTCTCCTTGCAGGGACTGCCACATAGCATTGGGTGCCTTTCAGAGGGTGCCTAACAAGTAGCATCTGTGGGCTAAGCCCATGGGCTTTGCCTGGCTCAGCATGCCATCTGAGGAGGGTTCTCTCTTTACTGCTACCTCTGATCTTACCTCTCTCCATCTCGCCGGGTGCAAACTGACCTGAATTAACCTCTCGTCTCCTGGGTGCTCTTGGTTCCTGGCCAGGCTGCCTCTTCGCATCTTCTAACTTTCTCCCTCACCTCCCACTTGTCATTTTAGCGTAGCCTCCGCCCTGCATTCTGACAACCATGACCGCTACGAGCGCCTCACCTCCGTCTCCAGCTCTGTGGACTTCGACCAGAGGGACAACGTGAGTAGCCACAAGAGTCAAACGCTTTGCCTTGGGGGGGCCAGGAACCCACAGCTTGGCTGAACCAAGGGCTCTTCAGAAGAAACACTTTTGCCTGTTCCTGGACCTTAAGTCCCACATCTTGTAGTGTGAGTGTGGTACAGAGCTCAAGGAACTATGCAGCTCTTAGACATGTGCTTAAATAAATAGGCTCTATATAGGCTCTTAAATAAATAGGCTCACTGTGGCTTAACAGACATCTGTCCAGCCTATAATCTCAGCATTACAAACAATACTTACTTGCCAGCTCTTCCTCACGCTGGGGTCTTCCTCTACTGGCTTTTTCCTCGCTGAAGGGGAGAATAATGTGTGTGATGGATGGGGGGGTGAAGCTCCCCCAGGTGTCCTTTGAGGAACACTGCCTCGGCCCAGCCTACCTTCCCAGTCCTTACAGAGTTTCTCTTGTCCAGCATGATGGCTGAAGTACCCGTATGCTGAATTTTCTGGGTGTGCCATGGCTTTGGAGAGCTTCCGTATTAGCCAGGAGCCCATGGGTTGCCTTGAAGGTTGGGCTGCCGGTTGGTAGGGGGCAGCCACACAGCAGAGTCCAACCTGTGTTGTGCTCCACGGAGTAGCACTCTCACCTCCTTCACCTTGGCCCATCTGTGGCTGTGCAGATCTGGCTGCTTGTGGTCTGCCCCACCCTGAGCCAAGTATGTGGAGGTGCAAGGACACCAGCCTGATCCCTGGAACCTTTGAAGGAGGGAGCTGGGATAAAGGAACACAGAGTGTTGTGAAACTGTCCTGTTTTCTTTTTGCACAGGGTTTCTGCTCCTGGCTGACAGCCATCTTCAGGATAAAGTGAGTGCCCCAGGACCTATATGAGGGACCTACATGGGGAAGGAGGGGCAGTGCAGGGTTGTTGGGACACCCAGTGCAGTACAGCTTCATGAAGTCACTGCCCTTGCTGCAGCCCTCTCTCTGAAAAGCACAAGTGAAGTTTGTCCTCTGGAGAGGACAAGCAAAGACAGAATAATGTGAGGAATCCTAAAGCCAAAATAAGGTCATAAAGTGAGTCTGTGACAGAGGAGAGAACCCAGGCCCATGCCTGCCCCACCTCAGTCCCATCTCAGAAACTGTCCCCAGCTGTGCAAAGATACTCATCTCCCTGGCACTCTTGCTAGAGGCTCTGCTGTCTGAGGGATGGCTATGAGGAGGATGCAGGGAGACGCCCTCCGCTTGATGAAGCACAGGAGTAGTCTCCCAAGCACTTCTATTCAGAATGCTGTGGGATAGCATCAGCATTTGTATCTTAGCAGGGAAAGCAAGGCCCACCTGGAGGGTATAAGGTGTCCAGTTGCCTCTCCTGGGGAACAGAGAGCAGGGCCATGGGGAGCAGGGCTGGGTAGTCATTGCACAGGCAGGTTTCTGCCCAGGCTGCTTCAAGGCTGAGTGCTGGGCTCCCAAATCCAGAGTCTGGCTACAGCTCTGTAGGGCACAACAAGGAGTGCTGTGTGTGCTCAGATCAGGAGGGCAGCTGCGACCCTGTACTTTTCTCCAGCACTTGAGGAAAATGTAGAAAATTGCCTGACAGCTTTTCTCTCCTTGGCAGGGATGATGAGATCCGGGACAAATGCGGGGTTGATGCAGTGCACTACCTGTCCTTCCAGAGGCACATCATTGGGCTACTGGTGGTCGTGGGTGTGCTTTCTGTGGGCATCGTGTTACCTGTCAACTTCTCAGGGGACCTGCTAGGTGAGAACAAGGAGCTTTTGGCTGAGCTGGGGCATCTTTCAACACCATGTTCCAGACCATTGGGTAGCAGTGGAGGGCAGGACAGGACTAACACAGACAAACCTTAACTGCTGTCTCACTATGACTGTAGTGCATCCACAGGATCATCCTGTATAACTTGGGGTTTTAGGTATTCTGCAGGTGATACTCTTGCTGTAGCTCACTCTAGTGGTGCTCTGTCCCACTCAGTATAACTGAACATGTTTGTGTCTGCCTCTTTCTCTCTAGAAAATAATGCCTACAGCTTTGGGAGGACAACTATCGCTAACCTGAAGTCTGGGTATGTTTGGGCAGGGGTGGCAGGGGTAATTGAGGCCCTCAAGGGGTGTTTTGTAAATGTTCACTTGCTGCAGAGCCTAATCTCCTTTAAGGTTGTGTTTCTGCCCTTGCTGTGAGGCTACTGTCCCTGCTCCAGTTTTCCAGGCTGAGGTCCTGGAATTTGGTTGTAGGGCATCTGTGTGCTATGCTGAATACACTCATGCCCCCAGTGCCTTCAGGGCCTGATCAGCCATACACAGACTTGTAGTGGCAACCTTGCATTGACCTTTGTGGTCTCCCTTGTGACAGGAATAACCTGCTGTGGCTGCACACCACCTTTGCTTTCCTGTACCTGCTGCTGACAGTGTACAGCATGCGCCGGCACACTTCCAAGATGCGCTACAAAGAGGATGACTTGGTGAGCAGGATCTGGCCACTGTCCCAGACACATTTTCCCATGCCCTGTGGTCAAGTCAGGTAGCCTTGGAGGCAATGCTGAGCACCTCAATTTCCACAGCAACTAGTCATGCACTGTCATGTTTTGGCTGTTTTTATTCTGCCAGGCCAGAGGCAGATCACCTCCAGAGCAGCAGCCACGACTGCCTGTGGGGAAACAGGAGAGGCCTGCACTGGGTAAACGTGTGGAAGGACCCCATTCTTCCTTAGGGGTTGTTCCACCTGCTTTTACCTTCTTCATTTCTGAAGGGTAGCTGTGCTTCTGTTCAGGCACCCACAGTGTAAGTCCCTAGCCTGTCAATCTGCAGTGCACCCGCGTGCAGAATGACTACAACCAGCAGAAGCAGAGCAGAAGGGGAGCCCTGGTAGCTAGAATTGATGGGGCCACCCTTTTTCATCACTGACACAGGTCTTGGGAGGGGGTCTTGCTGTAATCTGGTCTTTTACACTATCCACACCTACCTGTCCTCTCCTTTCTCTCTTCTTTCCAGGTTAAGCGAACTCTATTCATCAATGGGATCTCAAAATATGCTGAGCCAGAGAAGATCAAGAAGCATTTTGAGTAAGTGTCACTGTGTCCCTAAAGACTGCTCTGTAACAGAGATGTTTTTATTAGGGTAGTACTAGTGTTACCTGGAATGGCAATAATACATTGAGAGCAGAAAGCTAGGCAAAATCAGTGAATACCTTTATTTTGGGTCGCTCACTGTTATTTTTATCTGAATTTGAAGTATCCTTTGTTTTGTGCCTTGGGAAAGGCTCAGCCACCTCTTGCAGAGCCATAGGGGGTCAGTGTGGTAAGCAATGAACAGGGCATGTCTTGAGTTGTATTTAAGTTCACAGATGAGAAACAGGCAAGAGATGCTCAAGCAGTGACTGTGGGATGTTGTGCTGCTGGCCTGATCACAGTCCTGAATGTTTAACAAGAAAATTAAATTCCTCTTCTGTTGGAACCTCACTTTCAGGACCATGTTTAGAAGCACCATGGGTAGAAAATAAATGCTTTGTACCCTTTGGGAACCCTTCTGCCTCTTTCTGACTACAAGTCTGTGAAGACAGAGGGGAGAGTGTGGGGTCAGAGAGGCTCCTAGCTGCTGTAGCGCAGAAGTCCTGAAAGGCTCTTTGTTCCAAAGCCTAAAGGATGTAGCATTTGCCCTGTATTTCACGTCCACTGTAAAGGACAGAGCTTGCAGGCTCCCCTGCAAACTGTTGGTATGCATCACTGTACTCAGCCCAGGACACTCTTCTCAGGGCCAGAGAGAAGTCTTGAACACTTGGAGTTTGCTTGAGGGGTACCTTTGGTGCCAGTTGTGATGAACTGATGCTTCTCACCCACAGGGAGGCCTATGCCAATTGCACTGTCCTGGAGGCCCGTCCCTGCTATGATGTTGCCCGGCTAATGTTCCTCGATGCAGAGAGGTAACCTCTTTTTGGAGAAAAGGCAGAGTGGGCTGATGTTCCTGATACCCCCTCAAGTCTGGTGCCACAGAGCTTTTATGAGTCACCCTCTTTCTTTCCTTTCTTCCTTCTCTTCTGCTCTCGTGTTTCAGGAAGAAAGCTGAGCGTGGACGAATCTACTTCACCAACCTGCAGAGCAAGGACAACACCCCATCCATGATCAACCCCAAGCCCTGTGGCCACCTGTGCTGCTGTGTCATCAGGGGCTGTGAGGAGGTAGGGGAGTGCTGAAGGTGTTGGGCAGAAGTTAGGTGTCCCGTGGCTTGGGTCCCCAGATCATCTCTCCTCTGACCTCTGTCCTCCTGCTCAGGTGGAAGCCATCGAGTATTATACCAAACTGGAGGAGAAGCTCAAAGATGACTACAAGCGGGAGAAGGAGAAGGTTAATGAAAAGCCTCTGGGGATGGCCTTTGTCACCTTCCACAATGAGACCATCACAGCCATGTGAGTGCAGATGGTCCTGCCCTCCCCAAGAGAGTGACTTGTCCCAGCCTTTGCTTTAAATCAGAAGAACAGCAGTGCTAAGGCATCCCCTCGGCTTGTGCCTGCCAGCCTTTTGTGTCAGCATGTCCCTCTTTCTCTTGTCCAGAATCCTCAAAGATTTCAACGCTTGTAAGTGCCAGGGCTGTGCATGCCGTGGGGAGCCCAGAGCCTCCTCCTGCAGCGAGTCTCTCCATGTCTCCAGCTGGACTGTCAGTTATGCTCCTGACCCACAGAACATCTACTGGTGAGCAGCTCTGTAGGGTTCAGTGGCCCTGCCAGTGGGAAAGGGGTGCACCCTCCCTTTCTCCCTCTCCATCTGCTCCTCCAGTAACCGAGTGAGTTGTTCTTGCTAAGGCTCAGCCTGGCTGAGCTAGAGGTCTGATCTGACTGGGATGGGGAAAGCCTTGGGCTGGCACCCCAAGTGCTGTTGACCAGGCTGGGCTGTGGTGTGCACATAAAGCGCCACACCTGGTATTCTACGCTGTGCAGCCACCCTGATGCCCTCTTTCTCCCTCCCAGGGAACACCTCTCCATCCGGGGCTTTATATGGTGGATCCGCTGCTTTGTGATTAATGTGGTCCTCTTCATCCTTCTCTTCTTTCTCACCACTCCTGCTATCATCATCACCACTATGGACAAGTTCAATGTCACCAAGCCTGTGGAGTACCTCAATGTAAGGACTTTGGAGACAGATGCAGGATGGGTAACACAGGAACCACCCCAAGGCACTATATCCCCTGCAAAAAGCTGGGGATAGGGAGAGAGATTGTCATTGTTCCCTGGGTCCTGTCAGCCTGACCATGAGGGAGGTGCTGAGCCTGGACAGGGTGCAGTGGCAGTCACAGTGCTGGAGCCCTGGCATCGGCAGAGGCAACTGTACCTTTGACTGGCACAAGAGCTGGTTCACCATGTAACATGTGATTTCTTCTCTGCCTTGTTGCAGAACCCAATCATCACCCAGTTCTTTCCCACCCTGCTGCTGTGGTGCTTCTCTGCTCTTCTGCCCACCATTGTATACTACTCTGCCTTCTTTGAAGCACACTGGACCAGGTAAGGACAGCCAGCACCTGTTCTTACCTTCTTAGTGAGCTGATTGGCTGCTAGACACTTCTCACTACATAAAGCTGTGGGCTGGATCTTTCTGCTTGAACTTCTGTCTCCCATTCCAAGCATGGTGTTATGTTGCACCTCTTGGGCACCTGGGGACTGCTGTGGACAGCTGTTTTGCCAGTCTTTAGCTGGTGTTGTGCAGCATGATTGTCTGAGCAGAGCTTGACAGGTCTACAAGAAGAAAAAGGCTGGGAGGAGTTGGGGCTGGTCACTATGAGAAATGCTAGTAGTGAAGGAAGTCTTGGCTCAGGTGAGCAGGCAGGGGTGGTGTGCCTGTACCATGTGTAAGATGTAGCAATTCCAAGGGAAAATCATTTTAGCTGCTCTGGCTTCTGGCCACAGGGAAGGCACTTGAAGTGCAGAGCACTGCTGCTTATGAGGCACGTTCCCCACAGGACATGCAATGCAACCTTTGTTTTCTGGTCTGTGTTGCAGGGACTGGTGGGGAGGGTGTCACCAGCTCTCAGGATTGCAGGTCAGGGAAGATGATTGCAGAGCCCGTGAGACGGGGGAAAGGAACGGAGACCTGATAACGGATTTCAGATATGCTGGAGGGAAAGGGGATGTATTCATGTACTAGGAATGGACAGGGTGGGATTTAGATTAGACATTGGGAAGTGCTTACTGATGGAAAGCCATTGGGAGCACAGCTTGTGTGGCTGGTGGGGTGAAAAGTTAACAGCCTCTCTGTCTTCAGGTCTGGAGAGAATAGGACAACCATGCACAAGTGTTACACCTTCCTCATCTTCATGGTCTTGCTGCTGCCATCACTGGGCTTGAGCAGGTAGGGGTTGTGGGAGGGGAAGGCAAGTACAAAGATATGGAGCACAGGGAGGGTTGAAGTGCACACCTGATTGTTCTCTTCTTTTTACAACATCCTTTCCTCACTGCACTGGTGCCCTGGCCACCATCCCCTTGGAAGACTGGTATTTAATTTTAGTTGAGGGAGAGCAGGCCAGACCATACATGACTGGCTCTCTAGGACTTTACTGACTCCATCTGCAGATGAATTGACATGTGCCATGATGTTACAAATAATCCAGCAAAAGTTGACGTGGTAAATGAATGAAAAGTCTGCTTGACATCTGCTGGTGAAGGAGGCATTCTCCACCTCTGTACTCAGTGTTCAGTCCAAATTTTGCACAAAACTAGTGAATTCCCCCTTTAAGCCAGAACTTGAATAGGTTATGCTCCTTGGCTGGGTGGGATAGTTTGGTACAGAAGTGCTCATCTGTTTGGGTGTATGCCTCAAATCTTCCTGCAGAGTTTATAGATTGCCCTGTAGGAAACACTGATGCATCGCTTGCCAGCCGTTGGTGTGGGTTCTAGCACTGAACAGGGGCCAAGTAGGGGAACAGTGTGAGGAAGAAAAAACTGGGGAGTGGGTGGGGGACAGAAAACTCTTTAACTGTGCTAGTTCATTCTTTACACATTGTGGGGTCAGGGATCTTTAAGATCCCACCTGAATTCCATATTTGAGATACAACCCCTCAGTGGTGATGTCAGACAAATCCTGAGAATAAGACAAACCATCTGATAGTGGCAGAAGAATAGTCCTTCATCCCACTGGGTGACTACATGTTTGCAACACAGATTAATAAAGCCTCGTTGCATGTAAACTTGCATCTTGGGCAGGTGAATGCTCTCAGAATGTTTGCATTTTGACCACAAAAGAGACCACGCTTCCTTCTGAGGAGTCAGTTCTTCTGCTGTTGCGTATTGAGCTCTGCACTCCACCAGTGCCAGAGGATTGGATCATTTTATATAAAAAAATCAAAATTGAAGAAAATGGGATTTGTTTCTTCTAAGGGTTTTTTTAAAATCTCTTGTTGGAGGGTACCTTGTACGTAACCAATTTCTTCTGTAGAGTCAGTCATCCGTTCCTTACATGGATGTTGTGCCCAAACAGAGGAGAGAGGAAAAATATTGATAGGATCAGAGTAAAGGGATAAAAACACACATGAATAGAAAGCTTTAAACCCCTTTTTGAGTGTTGCATTGTTTAGTTCTATTCTATTTTTTTCCAATGTCCATTTTACATAGTTGCTGCTGACACTCCACAGGGAACAACACAGTCTATGGCCAGAGTTTTGGATCCTTCTAGAGCAGCTTCTACATATGTGCATTTCTGTCTGTTGCTGCTTCTGATGGTTCATCTTTTCTTCTTGCCTTCTTCCCCCACAGCTTGGATGTATTTTTCCGCTGGTTGTTCGACAAAAAATTCCTTGCTGAAGCTGCCGTACGATTTGAGTAAGTGGAGTTGAGCAGAAGGGCTTTGTTTACAATGGGAGGTGGTTCTTGTTGGCAGCCAGAGATTATGGGGACTCCCAGCTGCTGCCATGCAAGGAGGGAGCACCTCTTGCAGCCTGCTCTTGCTGCATCTCCCCAGGTGTGTGTTCCTGCCAGACAATGGGGCTTTCTTTGTCAACTACGTTATCGCCTCTGCCTTCATCGGGAATGCCATGGACCTGCTGCGCATCCCTGGTTTGCTCATGTACATGATACGCCTCTGCCTGGCCCGCTCGGCGGCCGAGCGGAGGAACGTCAAACGCGTATGTAGCGGGGCTGAGGGATGGGTTGTGGCCTGCGCCCAGGGAGGGGAGTGCTGCAGTGGGACCCTGATGGGCCTTGCCTGGTGCTGTGCATAGAGCTGGGTGTGTTGCATATATCCACTCAGCTCTCCGGGTCCTCCTGCTGATGGGTCTCCATTCCCTCCTGCAGCACCAGGCCTACGAGTTCCAGTTTGGCGCTGCTTACGCCTGGATGATGTGTGTCTTCACTGTAGTCATGACATACAGCATCACCTGCCCCATCATCGTCCCTTTTGGTAAGCAATACCCCTCTGCTTCCCTGTGCCAGAGATGGAGGGGAGGCAAGAAGGCTGATGTGGGAGAGATACTCCCTCTCAGTCTAGCAAAGAAGCTGATGCCCCACTCGTCTGGCTTTCTTCTCCTTCTCCCAGGGCTCATGTACATGTTGCTAAAGCACCTGGTGGACCGATACAACCTGTATTATGCTTACCTGCCTGCCAAGCTGGACAAGAAGATCCATTCAGGGGCTGTGAATCAGGTAGTGGCAGCCCCCATCCTCTGCCTCTTCTGGCTTCTCTTCTTCTCCACAGTGCGCGCAGGTGAGCACTGGGCTGGAATGCCAGCCCTTATCCTCCTACTGAGCCACTTCCCTGGCCGGGCTCTCATCCTGGCAGCCGCCAGCCACAGAGCATGGTCACAGTCCTTTTGACATTGACACTTGGTTTTCCTTTGCCTCAGGGTTCCTGGCCCCCACTTCCATGTTCACTTTTGTGGTCCTCGTGATCACCATTGTGATCTGCCTGTGTCACGTCTGCTTTGGGCACTTCAAATACCTCAGCGCTCACAACTACAAGGTGAGGCAGAATGGCTGGGTGCAGGACCCTTCTCCTTGGTAGCACAGCTCAACCACAAAACAGCAGGGGCTCTGAGGGGTCCCAGCCTGCTCTTCAGCAGAGCCTGTCAACCCTGACTTCACAGAGGAGATAGTCCTGAGGCTGTCTCTGCTGCCTGTATATTGCTGAGGTGGGACAGCAAATAATGTTGCCCTGGCAGTCTCAATTTCTCCTTTTCTCTCCAGATTGACCACACAGAAGTGGATGCCATGGACAACAGGCAGAATGGGAGACCTGCTACCAATCTGCCGGCTCCCAAATCAGCTGTGAGTCACTATCCCCACCTCTGTGCCCTGGCACACTCCTTGCCTGAGTTTGGAAAGGGGGAGGTAACTCCCTGTCTGAGTACCTCACTCCTCACTTCTCCTTTTTCTGAGTCAGCACCTGGATCCTCCCAGTGAGAATGGGAGGCAACTGTTGGGCACTGTGCCCCTCACCTGCTCTCGGTGAAGTGTAACCCCCACACACGCACCTCTTTCCCGCTGCTCCTCAGATGCTGTGCATTTACTTTCCGTCTCTCTTTCGGCTGGGACAGTGAATCCAGCCGGGTCAGTCTCCCTTCTCATTCTACATCTTTGCACGCTTGCACGCCAGCAGAAGCTGTCACCCACCAGGCTTGTCCTAATGCCAACACAAAGGCATCTCTGTGGACATTGCCTTGAAGGCCGTGGAAGTGCTCTGGGGACTCTTCTCTCCCCGTCCAACGTTCTGAGACCCCCAGAGTCGGTTTTCGGAACTTCACCTTGACTCAACTGTCTCACTCCAACTGCTTCCTTCCACAAGGTTTTTGTAGTGGGGATCTGTGCAGGGCTGCAGAGATGGGGTAAAGCAGAGCCTCCTGCTTCCTCAGGAGAGCAGGACTGGGATGTGCACATGTAATCCAGGCTTCCTCCTAGGCTCCAGACAGCTAAGAGCAGCAACATTTTGCCAAAAGGAGAATCCTTATAAAGGCAGGCAGAGCTTTAAGATACAT
>VYZP01003232.1:7678-45638 GCA_013400635.1 Hypocryptadius cinnamomeus
TCCACGAGAACAGGCAGTCAGACTAAACAGCAAGCTACAGACTTAACTCAAAGATGTATATTTCACCTAAATCAAAATGGATTGCTACTCTGGAAAATTTCCACTCTGTCTCGGGGTTTCCCTGGACACTGCGGCTAATTCCCTCAACCAACTTTCTGCTCGTGCCCAGATGTAGTAATATTGTGTTCTCACCAATGAGAGACAAGAGCGCTCGCTGTATGACGGTTCACCAGAGTTTATTGCAGGAGAAGTCAAAGGTACAGACGTCGTGGAGAGGGGCAGGAAGGACCAGGCAATGGAAGGAGGAGGTGGGAAGGGTAACAACTGCTGGTGAGGGGGTCAGGGACAGAGAACTAGGAGCTGATCACACAGCAGCTGACAAGCAAGCCTGAGAGCTGTGGCAAAAGCCCCCAGGTGGGGGTGGATACGATGTATTTAAACTGGGGAGGGGTAGGAGGGGTCAGGGTACAATTCAGCCAATGGGAAGGTAGGACAGGGGAGGAGTTGGGATGGTGTGATGTATAACAGACCAATGAGAAACAGGAGGGGAGTGACAAGAACTGGAGAGGCCAATAACAAAGCTGAGGGTACAGAACTTTCCAGAAAGTGGGGATGACTGACACATGCTCATTTGCTTGTGGGAGTGAGGGATCATGGGGAAGTGAACCACCCTCTCACCCTGAGTTTCACGTAGGAATCTTCCCATGGCATCCCAGGAGTGCTGTCCCTAGCACCGACTCCCAGGAAGGACCTTTTATTTCAGTTGGAATCAATGTTACTTCTTTATTACTCAAAGTAACTTCTACTGTGGTTGCCACGTCCACTCTGAGACTCCCTCTGGTGGCTGGGACACGCTAGTAAAAGAAACTACGTTCTTCATCCGGGTCACTGGAGTCTGTACTTGTGTCTTCGCGCGTAGACTCGACACGCTGCGCTGCAAGTTTCCCGATCCATTTCGTCTACATGCAGCTGTAGCATGAGTATCAGAATTACACACATGACACCAAAGGTTTTAGAGCAGGTCTATCGCTTATGTCCTGGTTCACCACAACAGAAGCAATTGCAAGTTTTGATGTTATCATTACTTTGATTTTTCATCTTAGCTCACTTATCTCCACCTCCAGATAGTGCTGCTGCGATTATATGTGCTTGCTCTTTCATTGCTCCCTTCATTGCTGCAGTGAATGCAGGTGTTTGATTATTCTGTATTGCTCAGGTGGCTCTTACAAGCATTTCATCTACTGGACTTCCTTGGGGTAATGTTGCTAGGATCGCCCTTGTTCTTGGATTAGCTCCTTCGAAAGCGAGGGTGCAGAACATATGTTCCTGAAGTTCAGGCGGTAAATCTGAAACATCTTTTATTGCTGCTGACAAGCGATCTACAAACTGTCCATAAGGCTCTGTTGCCCCCTGACGGACAGTGGTGTAAGGAGCAGGCTTTTTCTTATCTGGAACAGACAAAAGGGCTCAATGGGCTAAAAAGTCTGGGCAGTTTGATGCATCTGTGTGGGATACTGCAGTTGAACTTGTGTGGTAGAGTAAGGCCCTCGTCCAGTTGACATGTCTGCTTGCAATCCATGGGTCATGGTCATACACCCAATCATGGGTGTAGGAGATAGTGGGTCTCCTACAACTTGATGTCTGATCGCTTCTTCCACTGCTAATCTCTTCCATTCCCTTTCAAACACTAAGTATTGAGATGGTGTGAGGAGAATAGAGGCAACTCCGGCACAATCAGCAGGAGAAAGGACATCTGCTGTAAAAATAAATTGAATAATCAGATGAGCAGCTTCTGATTGGAGACTGTGAGTAGTAACCATCTGCTTTGCCTGTTGCAGTAGTTTCCAGTCATGTGGCTCCCAACTTGCTGGATTATTAGTAATCTGTACAGGACAGGTAAGGGAACTTGCCACCTGTCGTTCTCCTTCTAAGATAGCATCACGAATAACTCCCGACCAGCGTTGCTGTAATTGATCTTTCTCTGGCTTGGGAGCCTGTGGAGGTGACACAAGGCGCCCAGGCATTGGCAGGGCAGTGGGTTCTACCCGAGGAGTGATAGGCATTGAAGCGGAAGGGGGTGTAGGTGTAACCTCTGATTTTTTCATGGTTTCTGCTCGTTTTTCCAATTGTTCTTGCCGCATGGATAATTCTGCTAATTTCTTTAGCACTTCTTGAAGTGCATCATTAGGTTCAGGGTATTTTGACTTACGAGTTTGATCCTTTTTTCCTTCTTCCTCGGATTCATCTGACAATGTTTCTGGCAAAGGGGGGTACAAAGGAGAATGGCACAGAGAACAAGAACGGCACAGAGAACGGTACCCTTTTTTGCTTTTTTCTTGCCTACGAGCTGTGACTACCCTTTATGGTCTCACACCACCCACTCCTCCAAGTAATTCCTCCTTTTGCTCTCCTTGCTCCAAAGGAGGATTGGTTACTTCTTCTTGGTTTTGGTTAGTTGCAACAGTCTCTTGAGGGGTAACTTCCTCTTTTTGTGATGCACTATCTATTATTTCTTGCATAGTAGAGCAGACAGGAGCTGTAATTCCTTTCATAGGTCGAGTATGTCTGACCCCAAAAAAGGTAGGGGTCGCAGTGCCTTGGGAGATGTCGGCTTCTTTGTCTCCTGTTGCTTTTCACTAACATCGCCTCCCAAAGCCTCAATAGCTGCAGCAGCTACCTTTTTCTCGGCTTTCATAGTCTCTAAAGTGTTAGTGATGGATTTCCAGGTAACTCCTAACTCCCCTGCTTCTTTCCATCCTTTCGTCCTTCTATCGTGATATCCCAAAGGCAGTTGTACTAAATAACCTCTCGCCATTCATTTGTACTAAATAACAGGGAAGGCTCAGGAAACTTTTCTTTTCTACGTGCCCATTTCACTAGGGCTTCTACTTCTGTTTCTTTCGTCTCCTCATCTCTCTTAGAGAGGATACTTGTTAGTAACCTAATTGCTGCATCTAGTTCCATCGCAGTCTTACCTCAGCAGGGGCTTGATTGGCCACTCAAGCTCCAGACTCTGGTCTCTTCTTCTGTCTACCAGGTCTCTCCTGCCTCTGACTCTCCGGCTCCCAAATCGGAATTCAGTCCGATGCTCGGAGTCTTCCGCGTTTAGGCAAACCGCATTCAAGCATCTCAGAGGGTCCCTGTTCGTGGGCACTAGATGAAGAGGGTCCTGAAGGGAGTTGGCTGAGTAACAACAATCACACCAATATGGCTACATGTCGTTCCCTTTATTTCGCAATCTTGTCATATTTATGCTTCTATATACTATTTCACGCGACTACTGCTTAATGCTCATTGGTCACGTGGCTACAATCACGTGTACATGTTACTTGCTGATTGGTCGTCATGCTGCAAGTGCTTTAGCCAGGGTGTGCTGACTTAGCTGTTCTCATATCTTGTTTGGCATCTGGCTTTGTCCTTGCATAATGCTCATTCTTCCTTGTTCTATCTGTTCAAGGACGGTACATGGTCTTCAAAGTAACTCTGTAATCTGCAGGCCAGGGTTGTCCAGTCCCTGCAGGAGTATAGCATGCCCTTGTTCTGCCAAGAATTCCTCTACACTCTCCAGTGCTCTGTCTCAAGGTTTTATTTATAAATTATCTTGACCAATTTACTTTTACTCAATTATTACTGTAAATGCTTCAGTGGATTAAGAGAATGTATTTGATGTGATACATTTTGATTGTAATAATTCAGTTGATATTTCCTCATTCAGATTTCCATGAAAAGTCACAGTTGGCTTAAAGTAGGACCATGGCAGTGTGGCTGGCTGGCTGAAAGATGTGACACAAAGGGAGCCCAATGACATGGGAAGATGAGTTGGCATGGTGGAGAGCTGCCAGAATCAATTGCAAGGCTTAATTCAAGTTCATTGCTGATTGGAAGGATGTGTTATACAGGCCATTAATGAAATTTGCAGGCGGTATTAAATTGGAAGGCATTGGAACCCTGCCGAAGAGAGAGAAATTTGAGTTTTCAGTGACCATGAGAAAAACGAGAGGAGTATCTACTAAGAACCGTTTCATTCTAGCAAAAAAAAAAGTATTTCTGAAGGAAGGTTGTCACATGTAACACTGAAGAGAGAGGAGAAAGCTTGGAGATAGAAATGCTGTCACTGGGTGTCTCACTGCAGTTTAAGTACTCTATGTGTTACAGCCATGAAAAAGCCACTGTAATTCTGGGAGCTGTTCCTGAAAATACCCTTTTCTGAACAAGTCATTAACTGATACCACAAGGCAGTACTTATCCTCTACAAGCTCACGTAAAATTGAGGGTAGGGGGGGAAATGAAACCTATATTTTATAATGGTTGGGTTGTGCAGTCTGACATGCTTCATTCATGTACTGCACATGGAGCTTGTTTTTTGTCTACTGAAGCGTACATAGTGCAATGACTGCTTCTGTTTTCCTTTCTTTTTACAAATGGAAAAAGCATAACAAATGTTTTATTTCTGTCTTTATTGAGCTACTTCTTCACTAGAAATGTTTCTACATAACTTGAAAACAATGAGGTCCACGCAGTCACCTTTCAACCTTTATCACTAAAGAGGAGCTAGAGAGATACATCATGCCCATGTAAAATGTAAGTCTGTTGCCAGCTGGTTGCAAACCCCTGTCTGGAGCAGCATCAGTTATAGTAATTTCTATGCAAGTTGAAAACTTCGTTTTGAGCATAAATACCTGATGAAGAATTCTCTGGAAATATATAAATAAATGTTAGAAGTTAGACATAGTTTGTTTCTTGTGCTTTTGGGCAGCTGGTCATATCTCCACGTGCTTATAGCCATAATAAATAACTTGTACAGGCATTATCAAACCCAGCTCTATGTGCCAGGAGCAGCTGAGTTGTTTTTCTGATGGCAGTGAAGGTGTTATTTGCAGCTTCCTTCACAGGCTGCTGATGATTAAACTTCTAATAACCACAAGAAGATTTTAATTACGTTTGATCTTTCTAGGCTGTTTTGATATCAAGTGAACTTTTTAAAAAGCCACAATCTTCTTCCACAGAACTAAAAATGAGTTGAAATTCTGCCATGCAATTTTGAGCTGACACATTGGTAATTACAGAGAAGAAGGTGCATAAAAATAATATTCCAGCTGTACCAGGGCCCAAGGCCATCCTTTTGCAGTGCACTCATGTTAGACCACTGCAACTGGGCAGTGCCTTGCAGAGCCTTGCTGCATGAATACCCATGGCCAGAAAGGAGAGGGGAATTTGGGGTGAAGGGATGAAGGACAGAAATGTCTTTAGCAGAGCTGTGGCTACAGTTTGCAGCTGGGCTGTGGGCTAAGTAGTGTGAGTTCTCTGGAATTTTATGCTGAGATACTATATCAAATACAAATGCTGTAGCTTTTGTCATTGTCATTCCGGTTCCAAAGTGTTTTGATTTCTATCGAGAGTTATTCTGAGATATATGTATCAGACTCAGCAATATCCTGTGCTGTTCCCACAGTTTCTGTACATGTACGGCACTTACCTTGTACCAGCATGGACTAAATTTAAGAAATGAAAGAAGTAACTGCATCAGGATATCAATTAATAGGACATTAGTGACATATTGCAGTATCTTGGGTGAAATTTTTCGTAATGCTAGCTAAATCCAAAACTTTTTGCAAATATGACTGACTTTGAGAAATGTCCCAGCATCAGCTGGGACAAAGTGGTATGTTTTACTGATGAATTCTGCTCTCCTGAGAAGAATGAGATGCAGTAATTTCAGCAAGGAAGACACAGCACATTTCAGAGTCCTTGTCTAAGACTGCGAGGTGGTTTCTGTTGATATTTCACCCACAAAAGTATGCCCTACACTCAAGCCAATTGTACTGTCCAAAGTCTCTAATGTAAATACAGGATAAAATTTGCATTTCCCACTTTTTTTTTGGCTATCAGCATTCTCAGAACTGATGAATTTCCAGATTTCTTTGCTTAGGCTTTGCTCTGAGATGTGATTAGTTAGTTGTTAGTCATATCCTGTTTGCTTTGCAGTTTTCTTCTGCCTTGTTTTGCAAGCCCTGAAGATGATCTGTTAGCAGTTACTCGGGGAGACAAAATTTTCTGTAGGTCTGATTTTTTTTTTTTAAAGAGATAATTCGGTGATGGCTGGATGGATGGAAAATGCAGCTTTCCTTGTTTTGGAGGTTGATAATGTGCCACAGCTGCACTGCACCAGTGTTAGGCTTTGTTATTCCTCAACTCCTACTAATTTGAAATACTTGTTACTGTTTTATGTGAGTGAACACCTTCAGATTTGCTTTTCAGGAGCTTTCAACTGGATTCTAGAACCAAGACTCTTGACAAATATTGGGTTCATGATGCATCAGTTGAAAATGCAGGTCCAGGCTGCTTGCTGCCTAATCATGCCTGAGAAGATACAAGTGGGATCCAGCAACGCCAGGGAGGCTGGCTAGTACAGTCTTAGTTTGCCTGTTTGTGTTGTATCCTTATGCCACCAGCACAAGGGTTTCTGTCAGCATTTGCCATATGCAGTGGCTGCTCCTGTCTTCCTTTTAGTAGGTCTTTTACTATGAAAGTGACAGATCTTGGGCCTGTTTTTACCCTCTGAAAATAGATTAAAAGGTTAGGACATTAAGATAAAATGGTTAAAAGCAAACTGATGTCCAGAGTCCTAAGTATCCCACCTTAATAGGAGTTTTGTACAAAATGTTCCCACAGAACTGAACCTAAAGTAGAACATGATCCATGGGTCTCAGAAAGTCAAGGGCCTGATGGCTGTGTGCTTCTGATGATGGCTGATCCACCCCCCTCACCTGAACTTCTGGTACAGCTGGGTCCCCAAGAAGCTGATCTGGTTTTCTACATCTGTTAAAATTTAATAAGCTAAAGGGATTATTACCTGGCTGAAAGCTGATGCCATAAAGACAAAAGCATAGAAGAGACAACCTGTCTAGTCTAGCAGAATAGTATCGTAAGGTTAGACGAAGTGTTTCTTACTTTATGACAGATTATCACAGAGTTAAATGTGAGCTTGGTTTCTGTAAACATGGCAGGCTTTGTTGTTGTCATTTGTGCAGTGAAGAAAGCAAGGTCATGCCTGTGATTTGCTTGTTCAGACTTTCAGCTTGGAGTGGATAAGTGAGATGAGTAGTAACCCAAGAGAGGGCTGCTTTACTGAAAGGCAAGTTGGAGAGAAAGCAAGTAACAACTTTAAAAACACATAAGCGAAATTAACAGCCCTTGTGCAGTAGCAATGTTGCTCTATTGGATGTGTTAATCCCAGCATTCCTGGACCTGGAAAGCCTTTAACTCATAATGAACGCATTCAAATACTTTGGAATTCAGCAGTATGTTCTAATGCTGTAAAAAATACATGTTATGTCTGCTGTAGTGTTTTTTTCAATAACTCATCAGTGATAGAATAAATACAGGCCACAGCACTTAACTAGGCTGTGAGAAAGTTATATTAATGGCAGAAAAAATGAAAACAAAGTATTAAATACAGTGAAAAACTGTGGTACATCTGAAGCTGCTTATTATCTATCTCCAAATAGTAATGAAGCTGTGATAGAACATCTAGTTCAAGTCTTTCCACCTCCCAAGGGAATCAATTAGAAAATATTAGAACCAAAATAACTCTTTGAATTCTTTGGAGTCACCATCATTAAACAGAAAGTGAGAGTGAATATTTAATTACATATGCAATCAGGCTGGAAAATATGGGCTGTTACAGCTTTACTGCTGGTCAAGACTGTCTTCAGTGGAAAGTGATGTGTTTCTGCATGGCAATCTTTCAAATTCAGCCTCTGAAAAGACCTTTGGGAAGGTTTGGATGAGTGAAGGCATATCAGATGCAATTACAAAAAAGAATCAAAAAATCAAAAAGCAAGACTGAGCGGAGCTTTGGAGAAAGCTGCAAAGCAAAACTGAAGGGAGAAAATACTGAAGAAAAAGTTTAAAAGCCTGAAATTTTTTCAGGCACTGAAGGAACAAGAGATCACTGAAAAATTCAGCAGGACTTCAAGAAGGGATTTATTGACAAAAGCAGCAGACATTTCTCAGATTTGATGAGTTCTCAGCCTCAGTGCTCACGCTCACCTAGCAAGGTGGAGGTCAGACACCACCTTGATAGAAACCTGCCACAAGGAGGAGAGGAAATGCTGGATGAAATTTTGCTTACTCAAGGTCAGCCAAAATGTAATGAGCCTGTGATGCTTCCCCGTGTTCCAGGAAGGCAACTGTGGTGAAGTGAAGCTTTATTAACTTTAAGCGGGCCAAGGACCAATTAATTTAGGACAAAAGTAAGATTTGTCTTTGACTGTGTGTATGCTTACCCTCTGCACCCTAATTCAATATTTCACATGTTTTTACGTTTGTGGGCAAAGTTGATTGTGAGACTAAAGGCAAAGCCTGGCTGTAACAAACCTCTCAGTTATTTTATTTATTTTGCTCATTATCCCATGTGATGCCCTACAGCTCAGCCTGGTGTTCCTTCCTTCAGCTGCTTTGGAACCTGTTGAATTCCAGTTCCATTGCTGTCTGAGCTTGGACACAGGGTGCAGCTGAGTCACAGTGAACACTGACAATATAGACTTGAGGTAGCATTAGACCTCATCCTCTAGATTAAACTCAAGATAAAGCTAGTGTCAGATATTTGGATGCTTATTAGTGAAGAAGGAAAGATTTGGTATTTGTGCATGTGAAATACAGGGTATTTATCCATAAGTAGAACTTACCTAAAATTGTTTCAAGTTTGCTACTTGTAATGGTTTGTTTGCTTATGGAGTTTGTTTTCTAGAGCTGGACCTCTTCCATTTCCAGCTTCTGAGCTGTGTTGAGTATCTTGCAGATATCAGGGCATATAAGCTCTTTGTGGAAAACAGCTTTTCTCAGCAGTAGTTAGTCCTCTATTCTTGTAGGCCATGAATCTCTGTAACTTCATTTAGTCATCCAGTGGAGGGCTATGTTGCTCGCCACCAAAGCAGCGAATGCCTTCTCAGGTTTATCTATGACATGGCACAGTATATTTTATATATGACATTCCTTTAAAAATGTTACTACTGTTGGTTTGGTGTACTGGTGGAACAATTTCCAATGTATATGCTGCCACTGATCTCCTTTGCTGCTGTCTGGACCAGTCATTTTTATGTGTGAATACTTATGCTAATCCATGCCTTGTTCATATGTTAAGTATCAATTTGCATAAACAAGGTTGTTTATGCTGTAATTGAAATGCTAGGCACAGCTTTTTTGTCTGTGACAGGAAGGTATGAAAAATAATTGTAATAAATATTTATAATGAAGAAACAACATAGAAATTGCTTTTGAATGGCTCTACAACAACCAGAACACAAGTCCTGGCGTTGTAGATTTAGAGTGCATCAGTTCTCTAAGAAACATGGATTTACTGGCAGAAAGGTTTGTGTATTTTCCAAGGTAAAAAGAAATTAAATTGTTGGGAATACTTTTCATTTTATTAATTTTTTTCCTGCTGCTGCAAAATGAATCAAGTTGTACTTTTATAATATCTATCCCATGACGCTGACTTGTGAATCAGAGATGAGTGGCAAAGCCCCTGTCGACTTGGCTCTTACTTCAAATGGAGAATTTCAGCATAAGTCAGGCTTAGCCTTGGCACAAGCCCTTCTTTGGTATCAGCTCAGTGTTGGAAAAAGTGCCTCTGGGATCTGTTCATTTTTCACACCCCGGCTAGCCATATTAAACTTCTACTTATCTTGAGCTTGAAGACAGCTCCTTCTGGCCTCTTGGGCTAGGAGCTGACTTCCTGCGTGGGCGTTGGGCAGCACTGGGAACACACAGCCATGTGAGCTGACCTGTGTTCACTGTCTGGAACTGTGAGCAGTTGTGCCAGAGCACTGCTTACGAGGGTGACCCTGCAGCTGGATGTATACATGTGTTTCTCTATATCCAGTTTCTAGAACAATGGCTATACATTGGTGCCTCTTAAGCATAAACTAAATTTCAATTTGGAATCTGAGTCTTCAGGTAAATGGCAGCAAGGAGAAAAATAATCAGGAGGCTCAGGAAATAACTTTGTTCCCAGTAATGTATATTTAGAGTGAATTTTAAAAATTTGTGCCTAAAAAAATAGAGAATATGCTCAATTTTTGTGTAACACTTTTTCAAATTTCAGTAATTTATGAAATTGTCATTGTGACTTTCCTCAGAATTTAGCCTGGTAGAGTAGGGCTGATCCTGGTGCAACAAGAATTTATTTTCTTTTTACTCCTATTCTTTCATCTCTTTCCAAGTCATTGGCAACAATTCCTAGTTATTGCAGGATACTGTTTTGCTTAGATTTCCAGGCCCATATTAGAAGGCTGAGAAAGGTCAGTGCACTCCAGTAGATGATTTATTGTAAGAGGTCAGGTAAGTCTTAGATTTAAAATACCTACAGCAGGGACAAATAACTTTATTTGTGTGGTTTTACTTCTGTATCTTGCAGAAGTGAAGCCAGTAAAGATCAGAAGCCACAAAGATCAGAAGCAGTGAATCTTCATTCCCATTTTTTCCCTCTGGTGTTGTTCAGTGCATTTGGAGGGGTTTTTATTTTTTCATGTGAAAGGTCAGGGCAATATTAGTCTTTCTAATTTAGACTCATTAAAGAGAAAATAGTATGTATTTTAGGTTTTGAAATGGTACCATAGTCTGAATGTCATAGGGGAAAATGGCTTAATGGAAAATGCCATTCAGTGTTTGTCAAGTTAGGGTTTGCAGCTTTAGCTGAAACCTCACATCTGCCTGTCTCTCTATGCCTCTGTTCATACACAAACTTGTTTGCAATTTGTGGCTGTGCTGGGGGGTGGGTTGCTGCATCCAGGAGCTTCTGTAAATTGAGGAGGATAAAGGCACTGGTAGGTGCTTCTCTACCCTGGAGCCATGCAGAGCCCTCTGCCCACTTCTGCACCAACCTGAATCCTGTAAGTTCCTCAGGGCTGCTGTATTCCAGGGCTTTTCCCACTGGATTAATGAAATCTTGTTGACAATCTTCACAAGAGAGGATTGCAGAAGATTTGTTTTATATAAATTGGCTATTAATTTTTTTGCTGTTGTGGCTTTGGCAAGAATGAAATCTAAACCAAGGAATAAGTCTGCTGCAGAAGCCAACTGGAGGGAATCTGAAAAAAAACCAAGAGCTGACTGGAATTTACTGATCTGCATGTAACTTCTCAGAAGTTATTAATTAGCTTCATGCAGAAACTGCCAGTCTGTAGTTGTCTAGGTTGTTAATGTGGACTTCATGGTATGGCAGTGGTTTGTGTAGATTTCTTTCAGTGAGAGGCACTCCAGTGACACTTTTGCTCCTCTTCAAAGATGAAAAAATTCCTACTTGGTTCAGGTTAGCAGCAGGGTTTTACTGAGGAGGGATCCATGGAATGTTAATCAAGCACCCATTTTCCAGTATACAAGTAAAACACTGACTCCCCTGCAAGAAATCCAAACAGGTCAGACAGCAGCTGGGAACCCTGTGATTGTTCTGTTAGATATCTGGTTTGCCCAAAGAAGATAAATGCCCTGTCTTGATGTCCATGCAGTCCATGCATCAAAGTGAGTCTCCAGAACTTGTATACTACTTACACTAATCTAAGTATGCCTCAACTTCTTGGACTCCTGGAAATACATTCTGGATGCCAATAGAGGAGAGGGGAACAGCAAAAAACCAATACATTTTCAGCATGTATGAAAAGTGCTCGATAGACAAGAGACAAATTTTGTTCCTTTTGTCCATATATATCTGTCTGGGGACTGTGCACAAAGTGTGGGAACATTTGACTGACCTCTGTGTGTATGTGAAATTGGCGGAGCTCCCTGAAGCATGTGGTGAGCTGCTCCTGCCTGCAGCTGAAGGTTTGGCCCTGGTAGCACAGCAGGGAGGCTGCCTCCCTGTCACAGACATATTTTATGAAAAATCCTTTTGCTAGGATCTTTTCTCCTGAGAAGCTGGGAAGCTTCAGCTTCTCCATGTTTTGCTGCCTTGGAATGTGATTTGGAGAATTGTTTACCCAGCATGTGAAATTGTTTTTACTTGATGACCAATGACAGCTACCTGTGTCGAGGCTGTGAGCAGTCACAAGACATTATTATCATTCCATTCTTTTCTATTCCTTTCCTTCCTTTCCAGCTTTCTGATGGATCTTTTCTCTCTATCCTTTTTAGTATAGCTTTAGTATATAGTATTTTAATATAATATATATCATAATATAATAAACCAGCCTTCTGAAACATGGAGTCAAGATTCTCCTCTCTTCCCTCATCCTGGGACCCTCGAACACGACCATACCTCCCTGTCAGCCCTTCCGTGCCTGAGAGATAAGCATGGCTTGTTCAACTCACAGAATCATATTCTATAGAAGGTTTGGATTGGAAGGGACTTTAAAGACCACCTTGTTCCTACCCTCTGTCAGGGGCTGGGACACCTTTCACTAGACAGGTTGCTCCAACCCCATCCAGCCTGGTCTGGAACTTGCACTTTAAAGGTGATGTATTACAAAAAGTTGATGCTCAGTCTTGAAAAATTTACCCTCAAATGAGTAAATTAAAAGTTGTGCAGACATTCTGATCTGAATATATGCAGTTGAGTTTCCTTTAGTTGGGGTTATTTCACACATTAGTGCATTGCCAGAAGTGGAAGTAGTGCAACAATGTGTCTCAGAGCCGTCTCCACCCTTCCATTGATACATCTTGAAATGAAGTATTTTTAATTAGTTACTAACTCCAGAGGATTGGTGTATTGAACAGAATTTGGAAATATCTACCACCAATAATGTGATTTGGGGAGCACTTCAGCAGCAAGATAAAAGTTGTTATATAATTGTAACAGTAGTAATTCAGTGCACCAGCTATCAGGAGAGGAATAGCATATATCCCTTTTATTGGAAGCATTCTTCATCTGCTGTAACCTTCATGTGAATTCTCTCACAGAAATGAAGTTACGACGGAGTTACAGATGGAAATACTCACCTGTATTGCTGAGAGACTCACATTACAGAGAAACTGCAGTTATTCTCCAAAAGTGCTGTTTCTCTGCAAAATGCAGAAGTCTCCAGATTTGTCAAGATTTTTGAGTGTCTTAACAGTATATTTTTCACGTCATACCTTTGAAGCTCTACATAGTTCTGTCATGTAGAAATGTAGCTGAATCTAGATAAAAACTGGCTTAAGAAACAGATTTTTTTTTCTCCCCAAAAAGAATGCTGTTTTCCTTTAGTCAGAGGAATGTTGAATTTGGCTCCCATTAAGATTTCGGGATTTCAGAAGTCCTGAAAACATTTAGTGGAAATGTCAGTGATTTTAACAGCTTGGGAGCTACCTGAAATTATTTATTTTTGTGAAACCTAGTGTAGAACAAACCTTATTTTGTCCCATGGGTCTCATGGGAAGAAAGTTTCAGTTTATAGATCACACTATTATACCATTTTCTCAGTTGTTCCAAATCCCACTTAATTTACATTACTTGTATATGTATGCTATAGTGGTGATCTTTATGCTACAATATAGTCTTTGTTTTAATTTGGTGAATGACTTTAGTGTACTGATTGCTGGCAGAAGTGTCACAGACCTTGTGGTTTCCACAGGGATGACGGAATTTCCCATGATTTTTTGCATAGATACTAGTAAACAACTGCCCTTCCTAAGCTTGCTTTTGTATGGAATTGTTGTAGCTATAGCGAGGTATCAGGTACAACCTGGTTTTGGTTGGCTATTTAGGGCAGATGCCACATCTGAACTTCAAAGCCTGTTTATGTCCACTCTGCAGCAAAGTCTGCTCTATCCTGCACAGATGTAGTGTAGTTCAATTCACAATAACGACAAAGCAAAATACTCCCAGACAATCTGCTAGACTGATGGTAATGTACTGAGATGCTGTCTTAGGTTGCAAATGCAAGATGTGGCCGGGGGTGTGTATACTATTGCCATCTGTTAGAGGTGGGACAGTTACCTTCTGTTAATGGGCCAGATGTTAAACCAGGTGGGGCAGTTTTCTGTATCTCTTCCACAACCAATCCTCCCTCTGGGGAGATCTCTTCTGTTAATGGGCCATTGAGTGTCACTGCATGACTGATAAAATTACATAATCCCCTTGGGAGATGCTCTGCCCAGGGGGAGGAGCCAAGCATTCCTACCTGGATATAATCTGAGATTTGGAACACCACAGCAGCCTTTTCCCACTGGATTCCCAGAGGAGCAGCTTTCTTTTCCACTGGGTTCCCAGAGGAAGACGAGGCCCATCTGCACCACCACTGGACCTTCAGAGGAAAACTACACCCTTCTACAGGATCACTGCTTTCAACAGAACCACATCTGTCACTCCCAGAAGACTGCACCCACCATTTAATGGGACTGCTACCAACACTCTGACCCACAAGTGTGAGGTCATATTCTGACTCTGTCAGTGTTGTTTTGTATTTTCTGCATTTTTTTAAATTTTGTTTTTCCTAATAAAGAACTGTTATTCCTACTCCCATATTTTTGCCTGAGAGCCCCTTAATTTCAACATTAAAATAATTCAGAGGCAGGGGGCTTACATTTTCCATTTCAAGAGAGGCTCCTGCCTTCCTTAGCAGACACCTGTCTTTTCAAATCAAGACAGGTGCACCTTTGTGTCAGAACCAAACTCCGAATTTACTGCAGGCAGGTTTACAGACAGAGCCTCAGTACATCCCTGATGTACTTTTGGTCCTCTTTTAGCATCTCTTATCCAGGATGGTGACTTAGGTACCCACACAGCTATACCAGTGCATTTCACCATCACAGTCAGAGCTCAGGCAGCTTTTTATCTCTAAAGGAAATACTCTGAAAAATACTCACCTCCTCAGATAAATGATGCCCACCAGCACTTGTTACATCTCAAAGCGTTCTCTCCTAGGTTGATACATTTGAACGATCATCTTTTGAGGAAAGAGAATTCCTGCCTGCTGTGGCAAATACTCTAGTTTTGTAGTGTTTACAATGCCTCTGTACCTCTGAGGTCTTGGTTTTCAGCTGTGAAAGAAAATGTCTGCTTTTTTAACTAGGGATTTGCAATTCTGTGCTCATCTGCCTAGGCACAGACATGGTCCCTCCTCTCATCCCCATTCTTGTATATTTGAGTCATACAAATAAAAAAGTGTGCAACTGCTTATCCCCATGATTTCTTAGGGACCTGTAAATACTTTCAGCCAAGATGGATCTTTCCTTCCAAGTTTCAGAGAAAACGGAATATTTACATTTGCCCTTTGCCTTCATATGCCATGCTGTTTCAAATAAACAACTGCAGCATCAGGGGTGCAATTTTGTCTTCCCAAATTACTTGTTTCTTGGCTATCTCACCATATGGACAGCCTGATCTGTCACTCCCAGACCGAGCTCTTTCTGCATGGCTGAGATCCAACTGATGTCAAAAGGAATCCTGAAGCCAGCTACTTTCAAGGTACTTTTTGATGTAGGAGTTTGTAGGCAGGTAGGGTCTGTCTCTTCTTCCAAGTAACAAGAGAATGAACAAGAGGAATTGACCTCAAGGGGAGGTGTAGGTTGGGTATTAAGAAAAATTCCTTCACCAGAAGGATGATCAAGGACTGGCACAGGCTGCCCAGGGTAGAGGAGGAGTCACCATTCCTGGAGATATTTAAAAGATGTGTAGATGCGGCACTTGAGGAAATGGGTGAGTGGTGGCCTTGTGTGAGAGACTGGAAAGAGTGATGTCTCAGGATATTTTGGGATGTATGTGTGTGGGGGCAGGGGCAGGTCAGGCCTTGCCCTGGTGAGGCAGTGCCCTGCCCTATACACCCCACTGTGGAAGTGGCTGCCAATCCATGGCACACTGGATGCAGTGCCCCACACCCAACACCTGGAGCCCCTAACACAGCTCCTGAGGGGCCAAATAACCAGAAGCCCCACCTGGGGGAGGGGCCAAGGGGTATTTTAAGGTCACAGAGCATGAAGCACTCATATGTCTTGACCCTACCTCCTCTTGGAATTTCTATTGGAACACCACTGGAACCCAGGAGCTGGTAGCTATAAATGTCTTTTTCTATACCTCTTCTGTCTTTCTCTCTTTCTCCTAATTCCCTCTTCTTGGAATTTTTGAGTAATTTAGACTCAAATGGGCTTAAAGTTTGCTAAGTTGAATTGGTCCAGTTAATTCTTTGAGAAGTGTTTTGTATTGATTAAATGTTGCACTAAACCTTTTGCCAAAGTTCCTCAATTTTCTGAATTTGCCAGTAAAGTTCTTTTCATTGTTTTTATCTCTTGAGAATATCTTGTCAGCACTCCTGCTGTGCATCTAATGCAGCGTATATAAACAACCATAAACCTTTTTAAAAACCTCATCAGCAGAGTTGTTTGGGGTCTTACACCTTGGCAACACTTGACTTCTGCTAGTGACAGTTTGCCTAGATTGAAGATTCCAGTTTTGACATCTTGGAGACATTGGCTGTAGCCTCTAGTCACCCTCCAGCCTTTGCTGAATGCACAAGTCACAAGAACAGTGATTTTCCACATGTACACTGTAGCCTATGTAGTATTTTGTTCTGTAAATGCAAGTAAAATATTAATAAAATAGATATCTGACTTTTTAAAAAGCTTAAGAGTCTTACACAGTTGTTCAGTGTCTGGTGCAGATCAACGTAGTCTGAGGGACCCTCATTGGGAACTGGATGGCTGGAGAAGCAAAGGCAGTGGGACCTCATCTGTGGCCATCCTGGGGGAAGGACTGGGGGCTGAATGGAAGGGAGGGAAAGTTGCACAAACCAGGACAGGCTCCTCCCACTATGACAAAGGCCCCTGTGTGCCTCCAGTCTTGGGCAATTCCTTGCAAACTGATGTGTTTCATTTCAGGACTTGGGTATTTAAACAGTACCTTCCCCCAGGCATTTCTCACAAAAAGTTCAATTGATGTGTTTTGAGTTATGAAACAATAAAAATTAAATTATTTTGTGCAATGCCTTATGCAACTAGAAACTAAGGGGAAGCTCTTTGCCTGTATACACTAAGGATGCAAATATACCTGTGCATGCAAAGACAGATGCTGGCAGCAGGTGAACAACAGGTAAGGCAGGGTTGTACCTCCAGGGATACCAGCATTCGGGGAACTGGGATCTGCATCTGAGGGAATCTACTGCAAAGTTAGAGGAAAGCTAAGAAAACTTGTTGAGACAAGGTGGTTTGTTCTGTGCTGAATTTCCTCTGAAAAATACAGTATTTGCACAGATGCTGCCCTAGTCTCAGTCACCACGTGCAAGTAGCAAATTAATTTGGGTTTTGAGACCTGCCTCAGTGTATTTAACACCTTCTGTACCTAAGCACTTGCTATTTCACTTTCTGAGAAAACATAACCAGATGTCTAGTTGATTTTTTGAAATACAACAGAACTGAAATAAATGCTGGAAATTGCTCTACCTCCTCCTAGGCACTCGATGTTTGTAGTATTTTGTTTCAATAGCTTTTTGTTTTAATATCCTTGAAAAGGATGTGCACATATGTACTTGGCAGAAAAATAAGTTAATTGTCTTGCATGTCTTTCTGGTGTTTGAGAAAAGATATGAAGAAAAAGGATTGTGGTGAAATTTTCTGTTTCCTCCCTTTGCACTTAGTCCTTTTTTGCTGACTTTTCTGCTCGAGAAGACTGTTGAAGATTGCTGCTTTCTACCTTTCTGTCAGACTTTTAATTAGCAGGAGCACACAGCCCGTGCAGCTGGGGCTTTGATGCCTTCCTCACTATTGCTTCCCACTCAGAAGATTTCCATTCATTCCCAGTTGGTATCCAGCCCAAAGCCCCAGCTTCCCCTGAGACCCTCAGCATGTCTACAGGACTCCAGTTTAGTATTCACTGGAAGAGCTGCACTGATACTCCCTTGCTAGACCTACAGGCTGCTGGTTGGAGCCATAAGGGAACAGGAGGAAGAATTAGCCTGTGTGTTTATGTGGCTGTGCTCCAGTAAATATTTTGATGCATCTGCTGCCAGCTCTGGTCTGAGGGAATCTACCTAGCATTTAAATTTTGATGGGGAGCGGTTTTGAATAGTAACAGTGCAGCTGGCTGTGAGTCAGTGCATGTGTGTTGACTTAAAAAAAAACCTCAAAGCTTAACGCTTGCTGAATGCCGAGCTGCAGTGCTTTGCTTTTTCCCTCCTCCTTCCTTCTTTTCTTTCTTGTCTGGTCTTTCTCTGTTTTGTTTTGTTCCTGGGGGCATTTCACATAGATTTTGTTCACTGTCAGTGGAGGGGTGGGGTAATAGGAATAAAAAAAAAAATCCTAGCCAAAATAAATCCTCCCCAAATACTCACGAGTAGCTTTTGCAATGGGTGCTGTCATGGGTACATTCTCTTCTCTACAAACGAAACAAAGAAGACCATCAAAAGGTAAGACCTCCTGCTATGCTTTTCCTGTCCCTTTGGTTTATTTGCTGTGGGAGACATTTGCATGGGGAAGGGAGGAGAAAATGAACATGTGCCACTTGCAAGTAACCTGGCAATGTTTTTATGAGGGGTAATTTGCAGAGGAGAGTGGGATGCTAGGTGGTGGAGAAAACACGGACATGAGGAAATTGCTGTGGAGGGGCTTGGGGGTTGAAAAGAATCTGAAATACTGTAATCCTTAATGCAGGCATATATAAGGAGGAGAAACTCAGTGGCATCATATGCAGAGCACTTGCAGAAGAGACCTGCTTATTTCCAAATCCCATGCTGCATAAACCCTTTGAAGAGGGAATAAAATGTAGATATACAGCAAATTCCTCCCAATACCTTCGTGTTTCTGTCTCAGGAAGTATTGTTAGAGTTAGTGTTGCATATTCAGTAATCCAGCACCAAGCGTGCAATACTAATGATGTGTGTTTTATAAAGATTAGCAAGAGGGGAAAAAATTAGGATGTTTTTGTAAAAGACAGAAGCAGAAGCTCATAAAAATCAGAAAATAAACAGCAGTTCCAGGGATTTTAATCCTTAAATCCATAAATATTGCGTGTAAATGCTGATTTTTTGGGAGGTCTGGTTTGTATAGTATTTGCTTGAGCTTTGCTCTATTTTCTTCAGGGTTAATTTGAAGATTCCAGGGTGTTGCTGAGCAGAAAGTTGAAAGCACTGTCGGGGGCACATCCATACCTTACAGAATGAATATTTTTTAGAAAAAAAAGGAAAAGCTCTATACCTTCAGCAATATTGGTGCTATTTAGAAATATTCCCTGCCCGAACCTCTGCATCTTAGTGTCTCTTTCTAGGGAGGTCTCTATTTCCACTGGATCTGTTGCTCAGTTCATATATATGCTTTTGAACACCAATTAATGATGCAAAAGAGAAGTGAGCAAGGGCTGTGAGATTTGTTTGTGGCAAGTTTGTGAGCAAAAGTCTGTGTTCCTGATACCTGTAGAGTAACGTTTTACGTTGGAGTGTGTGTACATAGTTTACAGTTCAACTTTCTGTGTTACTGTAATGCCTCCATAACTGTGCAGTTGTTTGGGACATGTATGATATTACTTAAAAAGTAAGAATAGCTGTGTAACTGTCTAAGCACTGAGTTACACCTGAAGTTGGGAAACTTGTGCTTAGGCACTGCAGTATACAAGAACTGAACACAATGTGCTGGGCATGGTGGTTGCTGTGACACCAAGGGGTGTCTTGTCCACTTGCCAGGAACCTGGGAGCTGATTTCCACTAAATGTAGATAATTTGTGGCTGAACATATCCATTCTCTGTGACTTTGTTGTCTTGTGATTGGCTCTGCGCTCTAGTGGATGCAAGCCATTGCTTTTTGTTGAGGTCAGCTGCAGTAAAAATCCAGGATATAGTCACACATTTTAACCTTTACAATGGAATTCATTATTGCTTATGCCTGCTGGCAGTGGTTGCTCAGCTATATTTATCAAAACCTGTGTTCCCAGAGTTATATCCTCTTGGCTCTGATGTGTTATCCATGTGGTTTGCTGGTGTGTTTTACACTGACTGTTAGCACTTCACCTTGTGTGCCATGAAACACTAATGCTGGGCTTGAATACAATCTGAAATTGTTCTTTGTCGGTCAGTTAAATAGTCAATCACCCCTACATGATGGACTTGACTCCTTGGTGCTGCCCACATGTTGCCTTGGTATCTCCTGCAGCCCTCAACCATCCTGGTGGCCTCTACCAGACCATGCTCTACCATATTCAAGTCTGTCTTGGTCTGGGGAGTCCAAAACTGGCCCCAGCACTCTGGCTGTGCTTGCCGAAGTGTTGAGCAGAGAGAAAGGATAATTTGTCCTAGTGTTTGCTGCGTGGCTGTTGGTGCAGCTTGATGTGGGGGCTTTTCTGCCAGAAGGCAGCTGGCTAGTGGCGCCTGGGTGCCACTGCTCCATTGGCTATTGCTAAGTTTATCTTTGATCAAGTAAAGTGTTTATTTTATTATTAGATTATCATATTAATATTTATTAATTATTATATTTATCTATGTGTTTATCTGAATATTTCAGGACTTTATGTAGTAGGTAAAACAAAGACCTGGAGAAATAGCTGTAACAGGGCTAGATCCACACCTCTACAAATGCTCTCTCATGCTGGCAAGTATGTGCTCCTCCAAGTAGAGGAGTTCATACCAGTGTCTGAAGCTCTCATTCTCTGGTGTAATAAAGTAAAAGCAAAAAACAGACATATTTATTTTCTTGTTTCAAGAAAATAAACAGGTCATGTCTAAAGTGAGGCAGTTCCAGAGATCAGTTAATACCAGGAAGCCCATGGTGGGTCAGGGCAGAGTGGGTGCAAGTGACCCATGCTGAACCCTTCCAGCTTCAGCACATGACACCGCTCTGCCTGTGCTGCTCGCCCTCATGTCCTGCTTGTGCCTGGGTCTGGGGTGTCGGCAGTGGGACTGGGGGCTGGTTGGGTTATTCCAGCTGTGAGCAGAAAGGCTGGAAAGGACATACTAGCACTGTTCAAGAATACAAGATTAAATTGCTCTGTTGAAAATGGGGATCCTGAATCAATAAAGGCAGGAGTGACACAGAAATTGTCAAGTGGAGAGCAGTGGTCCATCAAGCATGTGAACTTGTCTCTGGGAGAGGACAGCATTGTGCATTGGTACAGGAGGAAATAATTTTCTTGGCTCAAATGTAAAAACTTAATCCAATATAATTGGGCATCTTGTGTTGATAGGTTGGGACCCACATGCCCTGTCCTGCAGGATAAAGATTTTTGCTTCTTAGGCTTGTAATCCTATCAGTAAAGCTGCAGAAGCTTTCCCTGTTCACTCAAGTGTCCCCAGACAGTCTGTGAGATTGTGCTGTTCGCTTTGGGAGTGGCTCAGGACAGTTCCACCAATTATTTGTGCATTTCATTAGGAATTGTTTCCTGTTGGGATTCTTGTCTGCCTTTTCCAGCATTCTGAGTTGACCTACTAAAAGATAATACCTCTTTCTACCATGTTCACTTCATTTGTATGTCAGACCAGCATTCCTGGGATGCTGGTGGAGCCTAGCTGAGGTCCTGGGGACAAGCTGACAACGAGCCAGCAGCAAGGGTGGCTAGTGGTCTGCTGGGCTTTGCTTGGCAAAGCTTTTCCAGTAGACTGAGGGAGGTGATGCTCCTCCACTGGTGAGACATTTACAGTGCTGTATCTGGTGCTGGACTCCCCATGACGGAAGAGATGAGAACCTACTAAGCTAAGTCTACTGAGGGACCATGAATATAAGAAGCAATCGGAGCATTTGACATACAGGGGAGAGACTGAGAGAGCTGGGATTGTCCAGCCTGCAGCAGAGGAGACTCAGGGAAGTCTTAGTCAGGGTATATGAATACCTGAGAGAGGAGGAAGTAGAGGTGATGGAGACAGGTTCTTCTCCCTGGTGCCCAGGAGCTGGCCAAGGGACAAGGGGCACAAACTGAAACAAAAGAAATTCCGCTTAAGCATTAGGAAAGAAAAAATTACTATGAGGATGATTGAACACTGCAAGAGACTCCACAGAGAGACTGTGGAGTCTCCAAGCTTGAAAGCACTCAAACCCCAAGTGAAAACAGTCCTGAGCTGTAGTTAACCCTGCCTTAAAGAGGGAACTGGAGGTCCCATTTGGTTCTGGGATTACTGTCACTTTAAAAACCCTAAAGATACAAGAACTTGAGGTATTGGGATCAGGAAGCTCATTGTGAACCTAATGCCAACAAAGCTGACTGTTTGGTCCTCTCTTTAGCACACTGGTAGTTACTGCTTAGACAGATGGTTGAGATGGACTTGAGACTATCTAGCTGCTTGTATAGTCTCCTGCAAACATAAGTAATAAATCAATATGATCGGAAAAAGTCCCATCAAAACCACAGCACTAAAAAGCAGAGGGCCAGCACAGCAGATAATGCACACACAAATGCATCTCTGATTTCAATTAGATGCAGAAATAGAGATTTTTTTATGTTTTTACAGTCTGCATCCAATCATGACCAAATTTGTGGCTAGATTCAGCCATTTCCGTATTTGCCATGGAAACGTTTGAATTAGCAGATTGCTAAAGCAGGGGGAATTTCTAGTTTTGACTGCTTTCTGTACCTCTGAGTTCTTTTGTTTGTTCTCTAAATATGCACTCACCCCCACCTCCCCCAGTGAAAGTGAAATATAACTTAAATATTTCTCAATACCTGAATCTTGTTTGCATTAGAGCTACAGGCTCTGACCCTGACAGCAGCAGCAAGCAGCACCATTTTCAGTTGGTAGTCTGATTCTCTTAAATGAGAGTAACCATGTTTTGATCAAAGACCACCCAAACCTAAACTAGCAAGAGGCGTCTGGCATAGTTGTTTAATTTTGCTAGAGCTAACATCAGAAATTCACATTGCTTAAAATGTCAGTTGTGTGATTTTCATAGTGAGTAATTTTTAGGCTTTATTTTGAAATGGCTTATTGTCCAAAATTATCAGATTTTGTGCCTGACCAGCTGAATTTTCAAGTGGTTTACTTACCAGGTAACCAACTCTGCTTGACTTTGCAATCTTCATAAGAACATCAGATTGCCCTGAGCTCCTATGGTTGTTGGGTCATGACAGTGCCCTTTCAGTTCCCCATGCTAGAACAACCTGCTTCTCTGCTCAAAAGATGAAAAAGTGATTCAGTAGTGTTTCAAGGAGCAGGGTCTTTTCAGCTGTAGTACAGCCATGGAATGGAGATGATAGATTTGAGCAGGGAAGCTGCCTCATTATTTACTTTGCCCAGTACATCCTGTTGCAAAAGATAAGCTTTGAAAGCTCCCCTTCTCTACTTTCTTTCTGTTCCTCAAAGAAACTTGACAGCTTGCCACTATTGTGAACAAATACACATGTTCTAAAGACTCAGACTGTGCTCTTGGTATTTTCTGAATAGAGAGAAGATTAGTGCTCAGCTGTTTTCTTTCTAGAACAAGGACAGTATTGCTCCCCTGAATGAAGACCTGAGCAGGTGCTTGAGAGAATGGAAGCTGACTTGGTTTCTCCTGGCTGTGCCTAAGAGCCAATATTTGGCACTGACAGTTCACTTTCTCTAGTCTTGTCTGATTGTCATCTGATACAGTCTGGCAGGTCAAGTCCACGGTTGTCTGCCGTGGACTGTCTACACTGAAAACTGAGAATTTGACAGGCAGATTTTTTCGAGGGAATTACCTTCGTAGAGAGTGTACAGAACAGCAATCGGCAACAAAACAGTTTGATGTAAGCATTCAAATCAGAAACAATTTGGAAAAATTGTGGCGACCAATAAGTGCTTGTCAGAACACACCTCTTTGCATGAAGCATTTTGGTTTCTCTGAAGTGCAGAGAGCTGTGTGGGAGGCTGCTCAGTGTCACAGTAGCCAAACATCCCGGCCATGTGGCTGACGCACTTATGATGGGTGGCTCAGAGGTGAGGGAGCTTTGCAGCCGGCTTCCCCGTGTCCTACCAACCAGAGTTCACCTGAGTGTGGGGTTAGACGTCTTACAGACTCGTGACTGCTTCCATTCCCCACTTCTCCATCTTTTAGCCAAAATTTCTTTAGCTCCCATGCAGTTGCTAGCTCTAAATTTCTTCCTTTGCCTTCAAGTGACTCCTGGCAGTGTGGCAGAGTGATCTCAAATAGCTGGTCTTAGAAGTGGATAGCAATGATAAAATTAAAATAAACTACATGTGCCCCTGATTGCTTCCCACAGGCATACAGCTCCTGCTTGAAATGCTGCAGTCAGACACAGCTTGGAGGTTTGGAATGAAATAAAATGGATGGAGGAAAGTTCAATACGGAGCGTTCTATGTTACATTAGCATACGTGTGTGCTGATTTCCTGCCCATGGGTACGAGTATTGCGTGCCTCTGTGCATGCAGCATGTCCATGCAGAGCCATGAAATCCCACCACAAAGAAAAGAGGGGATCAGAGACTTCAGCTCTGCAGGCTAGTGCTTTGAAGTTTCATTTTTTTCCACAATAATTCAAAAGAGTAAATCAGAAAATACATTCTAACTTTTAACTTTCAGCCTTGGTAATATTCCAGCCTTTGTCATCACTACCTCTTCCTGTGTGCATTACTGGATATTTGATGTTTGGAATGGGCACTAGGAAGCAGTTGGTTTTTTTGCAACTGAAAATATTTAAGACTGTAAATGTGAAAAGCTTAAAACTTAATACATTGCAGAAGTTTTGAGTAATTCCTAGCTTTACTGTTGTTACTGTCACCACATATATAAACGAGAGTCAGTAAAGGTTGTACAAAATTTTTGAAGAAAAAATTGAAGTAAAAAACAGGGTAAGGTGAACAAAGGCAAATTATCAAGTCATTCTGATTTTAGTCAAATGTGAAAGAAAAATAAAAATCTTTTATTTCTCCACTTACAAACCCCTGCTCAAATACTTTATTTTCATATTTATTTAAGCTTTGTTAAATTTGTTAAAAATACTGAAGATTTACAAATTTTTCAAATATGGATTTTTTTAGCTGAAATGTTTCATTATTCAAAATTGTTATTAGTTATAATTATTCCCTGAAACTTTCCAAACTAAATAAATTGGCTTGTGATTTGTTGTAGTTTTAGATGTGAATGTGTAAGTGTGACTGTGCCTTCCATGCAGTGAGTGACAGACCTGTGTGATTATGTTAAGTGTTTTGTTTCTTATTCAAAAGCATTACCCAGAGAATGTCATGGCACAGAGATGCGGAAAGTGTGAGTACCTACTCAGGGTCTCTGTGTCCTGTCGCTGCTCATACCATGGCTATTTATAAGGTAAGAAGATTTTGCATTTCTCTGAGAAGGATTTTCCAGCAGGTGCAGAGTGCTCTAGGCACCTCATACCATCCCTGCAGGAAGAGGCCCAATGGCATTGCATACCAACTACAAAATGCAGGTAACAGCTGTTACCTTTGTTACAGCAAAATTTTTAACCAACATATATTTGGGATTCCAGGCAAGGTATTTAATTTTTCTCCTTTTATTTGTTTGAGATGCCAGAGGGAGGGGGAGTAACTGTTATTATAAGATGGTTATACTTAACAAATAAAAAATTATTAGAAGTGTACACTGCATCCATGTTTTCAAAATAGGCAGGTCAAAACTGAAGGAAGCTGTGTCCAGATGTCTCCAGTCTGTGTTTGTGGCTGTGGTGATGTCTGTCCAGACTGAAAAGGATACAGATAGCGGTCAGTTTGTCTCTACCTTACTTCTGCCAGCACTGCTCAGTGCAGAGAGGCTCTGAAGAGTTTGAACGAAGCACAGTACAATTGATTCATGGGCAGGATGTGGGTCTGGAGGAGGCAAGGGAGGACTGTGTGCTAGCAGGCAGGCGTGGGGCAGCAGAGTTGCCTGGGGGGCTGAGCCGGTACTTGCAGGCAGGCCAAGGGTGAGCAGGCAGGAGGGGAGCTGATCTGGCTCTGGTACCAGGATGTTTTAAGGAAGACACAAAAAGGGTAACAGAGTCATCCTTTCCTGGCACAGCTCTACTACATCTGTTTGGCTTTCCTCAATCCAAACATTACTTTCTTGACATACTTAACAACCACAGCTCTTCACACACACCAGTGTTTGCTTTTCTTTTGCTCCACAAAAATCCTTCTCTCCCAAACTTGTTCTGTGGGTGGCTGGTTGGGAAGTGCCCAAAATTTCTGTAGATGGCCACAGCTACAGTTTGTAGGCATAGGACATTTTATACTGTGGCTGAGAACAGCTAAGGGAGAACAAGGCTGTGAGGATACATGTTGTGCTGCTGGAGGCAGGTTTCTAGGAAACCAGTGATACCATGGCATTGTTTTACTGAGGGCTCCTTAGAGGAACAGGAGCGTGTTACTGGGAGGGGGGAGCCAAATTACAGCCTGCCAGAGATCAGTGCTGAACATCAGGGGCTTTTAGTGCTCTGACAAAATAAACGTTTCTACCTGTCAAATTTGTATGCAGAAAAATATGGATGAAACAAGCCACATTCACAAGATTTACCTAGTTACAGCATGGTTTCAGAAGCACAGCTCGAATGTTTTTGACAACTATTGTAACTTTGCTGCCTGCAGCTCAGGGCCAAGCTCCCAGGTATGTTTTCCCAGGCTGCTGTTCCTCTATTCTAGTGAGTGATTCTGCACATCAACCCCATAGATTTTTTGATAATCAGCTGAAACCTCAGGCAAGGCCTCTGTTTAGCACATCAAACTGCATGAACTGAGGGCTGCTCCCTGTGGGGTACACATAGACATGTAAAGGATGATGCTGTTAGCTCTCCAGCTGCAAAATGTTGTGAGCCAGCAAGCATCTGTGGGAAAGGACAATTTCCCTTGGGGAAACTATTTCATCCCATGCAGGTGAACATTGTGGTGCAGTGGGGAGCATCAGCACCCCTTTGCATTCCTAATCCACACAGTTCAAAGGACTTATTGACCATGTTGCCATTTGAACTGGAAGCAGTACACGGAAATTAGAACTGGGAAGCAGGAAACTTTTGTGTCAGTGCAGAGAGGATTGTTGCCTGCTAATCCTAATAAGCCAATGTAATTGAATTGGCACACTGGTTTACATGCTTTGCTGGGAGTGTCAAACATGACCCTGAACTGTGATACTGGCACCCCAGGAACTGAAGGCATGTCCTTGTGTGGAGCTGAATCTCTGTAACATGGCTTTTGTTTTAACCAATATTTTAACATGGGAGCTGACAGAAGGTCTCATTCGCAGTCTTGTGCATACAGAATTAGCCAGGCTGCAGACAGCCGGAGAGACAGATACATTAGGGCATGAGGAAAATTCTGCCAGGGTGGTCATTTGTATATACTTCACAGTGGGTAAAGGCAAGTATGTGCAGTTCTGCAAAGGAAATCCGATCCCACAAGGTCCTGTCCTGATTGTGTAGGTAGCAGCTGGACCTGCATGCAGAGCAGGTTTGGTACTGGGACAGAAAGTCAACCAGAAACTGATCTTTCAGGAAAATGCCTTTCATTTCCAGGGCTTTAAGTCATCAAAAGGGGCTATTTATATTAGCAATTTGGCATCCTCTGCTTGGCAGGAGTTAAGGACATTACAGCTGAGCCCCATCATTTCTAATCACGTCTTTGATTGAGCACTGGGCCACTGCAGCCCTCCAGGAAAGTATGAAGTAAAAAGCACGGAATTCTCTAATCGGGTATTTTCTGTGCAATGCCATCAGCTATAGCACTTTATATGACTACATTTGCATTTCTTGTAGGTGATACTGTCTTTTCTGTTTCCTCTGTCCTTATTATTGATGGAGATGAAGTACTTGCAGTTCAAAAGTTCATGTAGCGCAGGAGAGGAGCATGCTGTGTGCACTTTCCTCAGGTGCTGGTTGCTGTGGCTGCTCAGCAATGCAAAGAGAGACCACTGTGTCACTCTGAGTGTCACCCACAGCCCAATCACATCCAGGTGAATGCTGTGCAGGGTAAACGTGGGGCTGCATCCATTCAAGCAAATGCATTCTCATGTTGTGCATACTACTGGTTTGTAAAACCTACAAAGCCCATCAATTGTTAGACTAAAAGTTTGTTTCAAACCTGACACTTTTCTTTGCCCCGTGGAATTTGTGAGATATTTTGGAAACTCTGGAAATGCTTAGAGTTGGAATGAATTTTGTTATGGCTCTTTCCATTGTTGTGTTTGGCAAAACTGTCCCCTTATGAGTTGTTGCCTAGAAATTATCAATGGGGGAATGACCTGGTAAAAGTTCTTAACCCCATCTGGATCAAAACCAGGATGCCAATTGTTGGAAGCTGTTGGGGTGTGGCAGAGCTGAAGCCCAGCTCATGGGCTGCAGGGCTGCAAAGTGCAGGCACAGCTTTGCTGCTCCCCTTTGTCAGCATCTGGCCTTTTGGAGGGACATGCTCCTGTTTGGAGATCAGTGGCCTAAAATGTCAGTATAGTTTAGGATCAGACCCTGTATTTTCAGTTAATATGCCTGAATTCTGTGTGGAAACAATAGTTTAAAATAGTTAAACAAATATAAATAAATGCAAGGGACATACATGTCTGATAGTGTTTTCCACCTACAAGAAAGTTTCAAACTCTACTGAATTCCTGAATAAACAGAAACAATTGAGTGCACTTTTGATCCTCTCCCTGTTCCCAAGAAGAGAGGCTTCCTTGCAGATGCCCACACAAATCACATTCGTTTACTTAATACTTCTGTCCTGTTAGCCATGAATATAGAACAATTTGTTTAACGAGCTTCATTTCCTTGTAAATTGAACTGCTGAGGCAGGATGAGGTGGGAACAATGCTGCAGGAGATCGGATTTCATCTGTGCTTTTCCTGTGACTTGGTGCAAGTGCCGGGTCTGCATCTTCACAGCACCTGCTGCTCTGTATTTGCCAGTCTGCAGGTCGAGGACACGATGCTGCCAAGCTGCATTAGTGCCTTTGGGCATCCTCATCAGAGCTTGCTGTCCTTTTCTGTGTGATAGCTGTTAAGGGATGTAGAGTTTTGCCTAAGTTAGTTGCTTGTCACTGGCCTGCTTGTTGTGATTCAGTTTTGTTGTATTTTGTAAGCGCTATGAGTTGGCTCCCAATCATGTGAGATTTAAGAGAGTGGGAGGGCATAGCTAAGGCATCATTATTCATGTTGTGAGTGCTGCTTTGCAGTGTCAGACAGCACAGCAACCACGATGTAGGGGTGTTTTGAGATCAGTAATGGTTGTAGACAGTGGTCGTAGGGCTCCAATGAGAATATTTGTGAGCATCCACAAATGGAAATGGTTGAGTGTGTCCACTCTGGTGCCAGAGCGGGCAGAGAAAGCTGGAACCCCGCAGAGCTAGGCTGGGCTGTGTGTGCATGGAAATGAGGATCACCTTCCTGAGGAGTCTGTGCGGCATTTACAATAAGATTGTGTACAAAGTGAACAGATGTCAGCAGTAACTGCTCAAATCTTTATGTTTTAAATCTTGTGTGTGCTTTGAAATGTGTCCTTTATTCTGGTTGAGGGCAAGGTGCCCTTCCTTCATCAGGATAAGGTTACATCAAACAAAGTGACATTTCTTAAGGGCAAAATAGTGTAGATTTTCTATTTTGCTCCTGTTTCCCCTGATTTTGAGTCTGATCTTTCAGTAAATAACATTTTGTATTTTAATCCATTCTCTCCTGTGAAGGGTGGTGTGACAGTACCTGCAGTGGGGAGAGAGCAACTCAGAGAGACAGAGGTGTTAGTTTCTATGCTGGAAAAGACAGCAGAATATGACTTAAATTCTAAAAAAAGAGATAATATTAGGGTGGTTTGTAAGCCTGATTCCCAGAGAGCTACACATTTCATGGTCCTTATACATAAATGTAGAGACACTGCCAAAATGATCTCTCTCCTACTTCTATTTTCTAATATTCTCTTTCTTTCTTATAATTGCAGACATTCCAGAAAATTTAGTGAAATGTTTTTCCTACTCTTTGATTCCTTGTTTCATGCATATGCATTTCTGGGACACAGTTCTGGAGCATGCAGCTGAGTGCACATGCCTGGAGTCTCTGCAGGCTTGTATAGCTTTGAAGCAAAGAATCTAAAGCATAAGTAAGATATTTGCAGAATTAAAGAGATTTTAGAGAAACAGGAGTAGAGATTTTAAATTCCTGTAAATAAATCCAGTCTCAAAAACAGGGATGAGTTTTCACCTGCCTTCTGCTACCATCTTAGAGATGTTTATTGGATGGTGAAAGGAAAGGAGATATTTACAGAATGAAACTGCTCACAAATATAAAGAAAATCACTCGTGTTACTGGCTCCTGTTGATGTTCACTCTAATGATCACATTATAGAAGGGATTTATTAGTTAACAGTCTTGAGTGCTAAACCTGCAGACACATGGCAGTGCAAGAAAACACTGTACATAACTTGGATAGCTTTATTTTTGCAGCACTCTAATTAGGCACCTTCATAAAAAAGACATGTGGATTTGTAAATCTAGCTCCCAAAATCTCCTTGCTCACCAGCTGGAACATGTCTTAGATTCTCAATTCAAACATCTCAATCTGCTACGTCTTATTTTAGCTAAGCCTCAGTTTTTAAACTTCAGCAGCTATTAGAAAAACGTTAGCCTGCATCCTACAGCATCCTCTGAGTCCAGGAGGAAAGTCTGAAGCCATGAACTAATCGTACAGGAATTTAACAATCCTTGTTGAGTTTAATTCAGCCTGGAAAGTCTGGGGCTGGCTTTGCTGCCAACGCTGCTGTCTCCAGGGAGTCCCTTCCCATTTATTCTGGAGTTGCATACTTCGGTAATACAGGAGGGCAGCGAGCAGATTAACACGTAGGTTAATTCTTGAGCTCTCACTCCCCTTGGTGCCAGTAACCTACTTACAGGAGTGGCAGCGCAGGCTCAGTGTGGGCTGGGGAGGATTGTCTCGCCCAGCAGTGCGGCTGTGGCTGCGCCAGCGCCTCTTTAGCAGCCAGCTTGGGTAGAGATTGACATTTTGAGCAATAGAAAACCTATTGTGCCCAAGGAGGGTGAGGGGGCCCCACACACCTGATTTTTCCGAGTTGTTGAAACAATAGGCGTTGGAAGCAAGGGAGAGGCTTGTGTAACAACGGGTGGTGTGTGCCTTGGGCTCTGAGTAGAAGTGCACTTTGCTTAAGATCTTCCTCTCGAGCAGCCTCCACAGGTTCCTTTACAGCCAAATAGGACATGTCTTTCTGTGCAAGGATGGCAGGCAGAAGTAGGACAGGGTTTTGTCCTTTTGAAGTATTAATACAGATCATAAAAAAATGAAGTGCCAGAAGATACAGAAACTTTAAAAAATATGTTGAAACCTTGGAGATAATTTATTTTTTATTACAGCTAATATTGTATTTGGTGTAAAACACAGAACATGTTTTGATATATCCTTTCCCTGGTGGAAAAGAGAACCAAAAGATGAATCCAAATTTACTCTTGATTGAAACTTTCTGAACCCTAAATGTCTTTTTTCCATGAAAGGTAGTGTTCAGAAAGACACATTTCATTTCTAAAGCCCAAAGGAAAAATAAAGTGTAGCCAGCACAAACTGGCACTGTCTTCTGAAAGAGTTTTAGCAAGTGTGTGGGATAATAAATCACCCATCAGTCTGGGCACCTGTGCAGGGTTGAAGAGGAATACAGCATCACTGTGGTGTATCCATTTTTCTCCCGCATGAAATAGAAATCATCACATCAGCTATGTTAAAAGAGCTTCTGCATGTGCAGTGCCTATATGATTTACACAGTGATTTAAATATCTGTAGATATCAGCTCCCCAAGGAATTTTGTCTATTGGGACTCACATCTTATGTTGTAAATTTATCTGTAAATGTCATCTTTTACTGAGGTATTTACAAACTTAAAATATTTTTGGCAATTATTTGTAAATATTAGCTCTATTGTCAGCAGCAAGTTTGGATTGTTTTGTCATAGCAAAGTGGGAGGGAACCACTGTTCTGGCAAGTGAGAAGCAAATAATTCAAAGTCAAGTGTTTGATTGGAGTAATTAAATCCAACAGCAGTAGATATGCAGAGTGAAGTTCAGCAGTGAGATTGTGGCTGCTGAAGGCAGCTGTGCTGCACGCATGTGTGAAGTGCAGATTGGTGTTCCGCGGAGAAACCTTCCAACTGCACCTCTTGCATTTACCAGGTCCCGTGGAAGCCGGAGGAGTTTGGTGCAGCTGCTTTTCCAAAGTGTCTGGCAAGTGCTTCTAGAGGGTGAGTGTTTAGTAGATTCCCTGCATGAGCCTGTAGAAATTTAGCAATTGTCTGGGTAAATTGCATTAAAAAGAAGCCATTAAATCACTAAGCAAAATCTCTTTTGAACTTGCCTAGTATCTAACCATCTTCTGCAAGAGGACACTGGCAGGGCTCCTGCTCTGCTTCTTTGAACTCATGCACATCTCCTTGCGCAGCTCTCAGTCCTGCTCTGTTCTCCCTTGCCCTCTACACGATCTGGGCTTCTGTGTTGCCAGCTGTGCTACTCATCCCATTGTTGCAGGCTTGCATAGCTGAGCTATGTGTTGCTTTATGGGCAAACACGCTGAAAGCCATTGGGTTTTCACACTACTTTTGGGCCTGTGTGGAGGTATTGTACCTACAGCTGTTCTTTTGTGCTCATGTGTGGTTTGTGCTAAATGCAGTCACTGCTGATGATTAACTAATAGTTTTGGTATACACTGTAGACTGTGTCCTAGATTATAACTCAGTTCTCCTATATGCAAGTCCGTAGCAGCGCTGTGAGCAGCATGCTGTAGAAAGCATCCCAAAGGACAGGATGTATGGGCACACAGCTTCTCCTGTTTCTTGCCAAACTACCAATGCATACATAGTTTCATCTTAAGCAGAGCAACAGCATTGCCTGAGGCTGTAACTACCATCCTTGCTCATAATGGCCTTGGGATCCTGGGGTGAGTTGAGTGTCCTGGTCCCATTGTGAATTTGATGGAATCATTGCACATACAGTTCAGAAAATCATTCATGTGCTGCTTAGAAACTGCACCACTTATTTTATGGAGAAGGATTATTGAATTAAGGTCATACATTTATAAAGTGAACAGCAAGTTTTTTGTTTGTTTTAAAAACCTTTATTGCCCTCATCCAAGGATGTTGTCTATCTGTAGTATAGCCTTTGTGGTGATAAATGATTTTAATATTTGTCCCAGTTTGTCCTTTTTCTTTTCCTTTAGTCAAGCATGGCAGAAATAGGAGTGATTAATACAGAGAAAAGTTTGCAGCTACCCAGGTTCAGAAGTACTCATTCCGTCTTGGAGTATTCCACTTTCTCTGTTCACCTTTTCAAATAACCAGATTAGATTTTTCCTGAACTCAAGACATTAAGCCTTCAAAAGATGAAGGTTTACTTTATTAAGCTCTCTCGAGAAGAAGCCCAAGGTCTAGGCCCAGTCTTACTTTGTATGATGGTCTGTCCCCACTATTTCGCCACTTCCTAAACCTCAGGGAGAAGCTAAAAAAAGAAGAGAAAGTGAATGATGGTTTTGTCCTTGGCAAAATGCTTTTTTTCACTCCCTCACTGTCACGCCCAGCACAAACCTGTCTCAGGAAGCCACTGGTGGGGACTGAGACTGTGATGACTGACATGGTGGTCAGGAAGTTCCAGCCTAAATTACAGCCCTATGTGTCCTCAAAGTGGACTGGTGTAATCTTAAGGAGCACAGTAAGAGGTTAGGACAGAATGAGGAAGGGATCATGAACATTCATTACAAAGGAACTGCGTCTCTAGTGAATATGAGTATAGAAGCTAGTGTCAGGAGTCACATGTTTATTTTTTTAGGTATGACATTAATCTCTTTCTAGGACACTCAAGATTACCTCACCAGGGTTTATATGTGTTTGTAAGTTTAAACATAGTATAAGAAACAAGTGCCACACAAGCCAGCTCAGTATTTTTCTGTGGATACATGCAAAATTACTCCATGGAAGAAGCAAAACTCTTTTCTATTAAAAATGGCATGAATTTCTAGCATCAACATGTGTCCGCTTGTTTCTGCACATTCCCCAGTCTTAGTTAAGGGAAGAGTTATTTGGTATCAATATGTAAAAAGAAAATGCAGAAAGAAAAATAAAAAATAGAGGGAAGCAGATAATGTTATCAGGATGACAAAGGGAATCCAAAGGTCAGTCAGCTTGGTCAAGAAAATCTGGGAGAAAAATTTGCTTCTGTCAAAGGAGGCTGTAAGAGCATGCAAGCAGGTAGGACAGGTGGCAGAGCAGTCAGTGTGAAATTTTGGATCAGCCCTAATAAACTAAGTATTGTACAGCTGCTCCGAGGTTTCATTTCACGTGGAGGAGAAAGTGACCCATTTGGTAAGCCTTTTGCTTTTCTTATTATTCATGCTGCCTTGTTCTTAGTGCTTTGTCTCACAAACCAGAGGTGAGGAACTCTCTGGGGCGGCAATGCCTGATGAAGCCTGGACTCTTGTATTGCCCCTATATAAAGAGAGAGTTTGGGTCTTGGAAACCTTGACGTCTGTTATTGTCACAAGCCATGTGAGACAGGTCAGGTGGGGGCAGTGACTAATCACAGCAGGAGGTCCATAGCATCAGCTGTCTGGACACAGAAATTATCTGTGCTCCTCCTCCCTGCTAATCTGGTTTCCATTGCTTGATAGTTAAGTGTGGCTATAATACATAGGAAAAAAAATATAACTCATGCTATACAGCCCATTGTTAGGCTACTAAAAAAATTCACTGTCATCCAATTCCTTCAGCTTTGGACTGCTAGTAGACTGTGGAGCATGGCTGCTATATCTTATTTTCAGTAGTTAAATTGCATCAACAAACTGCTGAGTCTTATCTATTACCAAAACTAGGACCTGAGGATGGCAGGAGATGGTCTCTGAAAGCAGGAAGAGGATAAGGGGAATAGGCTTTGCCATCAGAGTGTTACTGAAGGCTTTGTGCAGTTTGGCTGAAACAGCTCAAGAAGCAGCTGGCATCAGAGTTTCCCTTGTAGCCAGGTTGGAATGGGTCAGGTGGGAGCTTTAGAGGCTGATGCTTCCCATCTCATCTGTGTGCAAGCATATGCAGGAGAACAGTTCTTAGATGCTGTATGACTGGCAGCACAAAAGTGTGAACACTAACTATTCCTCCTCGGTTCAACCACCTCCATGTATCCTCCAGATACATCTCTTAATCTCATTTTCTTCTTGTCCAAAATCTCAAAGGTGACTTGAGTCTGTGAAAATGTGCTGGGGTAGTGGGGCAGAGCTCCCTCCTCTCCTGTGCTGCTAGTTTATTCCCTTCCTGTGCACCATGATCAGGATGAGCACAGTTGTTTGTCAACAATGAAGCTTCAAAGATATACAACCCAAAGGTTGTGCCTTGCTTAGCTTGATGTGCAGTGTGTGCAGCACCATCCCCTTGCCCAGCTGGAAAACCAGCGAAGTACAGGGAACTGAGGAAACCTTGGTGACAGCTCAAACTGAGACAAATACTTCAGCTGTCCGGTGTCCCTCTCACCACATACTTCAGTATTTAACAGTCGTATTAAATCTAAAATAAGTTTCCACAGCTTTATAACTCTTACTGTGTTTTTGTCGTCTCTGGAAGCTGCTTGGATTATAATTTGACCAGTTCGTGCCCAGGTGTTAAAAGTCAAAAGCAGCTTCTTTATTGTCTAATCTGTGGTTCTTAGCCCACGTTATTAATGCTAATAATGCTTTTTCATCATAGTCTAGGTCCCATTCCTCAAGAAGAAGTTTCCATACCTTTAGTACTGGGTGGTCCTGCACGGAAATAAAGTTTCCCATATCTTCAGTGGGGTTTTTCTTCTATTTTCAGCTTCTCTGGTTTCTTCTTTCACACAGCCCTTTGGCTGTGACTCTTGCAGCCTTTGCTGTAGCTGTAATTCTTGCAGCCTTTGCTGTAAATTTGGGCTCTCCCCACCTCTTTCTTTCCAGCTTTTCACTGTGGGGACAGGCTTTGCAGGTTCTGCCCTGTGTCTCTCTCTGCTCTACCCATGGGCAAACCTTGGACTGTTTGTCCTCACACCGGGAGCACCACCTGATACATGGGGCTGTGTGTCTGAGACGGAACACACAACAGACCTCCGGTGTACATCAGCCAAACAGCCTGTTTTATTGTACGGAGCATACTTTTATAGGCAATTTAAAGCTCCTGGCTCTAAACAGTCATTGGTTTAATCCCCACATCCTCTGAACCAGTCCAGTGCTTGTATTTTAGGAGAGTTGTTATTGGTTGAAACATCTGTCAGTCAGCCTAGAGGCTGGTTTATGGAACTGGGCTAGGTTTCTTATTTATAACCGGATTAATGTTCAGTACAAGTCAGCTTGTACTGCAACATCAAAGCTCACACATTTTCTCATAAAGCAATAAATAACCAAAGTAAATGTCTCTGGATGCTGTGGAGGATGACAGTGCTATGCTACTGTCCATGTAGACATGGTCTGTGGGCTGATAAAGCAGCATTTTGAGTCATGGGATGTTTCTCTTGGTGTGGCAAATGCTCAGTCACCCTGCATGTAAGGCTTTGAAGTTTTCCTGTAGGATTAGTAGGCTTTGAAATTTTTGCTTAGGATTAGTGAGCTTCTATCTGCATAGGACATCTCTGGAGGCCTTTAATAAAGCTCTCAAACACATTCTGCTCATCCAGTTTTAAAGCTGTTATATTTTGAGCAATAAAGGGGCCCTGGTAAAGAAGTTATTCCTGATGCAGATTCTGATGGGGTGCTGTCCTGCTGCCAGAACTTCTGGGCTGGTCTCCAGGTGTTTTAGCACTGTTCTAACTGCTTCTTGATTTCAACATCCTGCTGTTTACTAAACTTTTTTTTTTTTCAAATATCTGCTTTTCCTGCTGTGTGATTCTTCTCCTTTTCCTCTCTTTTTGTATTCCTGATCCTCTCTTCTTTTTCTGAGTGTTTTGCTCTTTCTTTTTTGTATCTTTCCACGTCTCTGTTCCTTCTATGTGGAGGTAACTTGTGACTCCTTCCATTGCAGCTGCTCAAGAGAGCAGGAATTTCTTTCACAGGTAGGTAGTTTGAAGGGAAAGTGGGTGGACTACACCTGAGAGAGAGTTACCCCTAGGCTCCCACTCCTCAGCTACCACTGCTCTCCTGGCTTTGGCATTTCAGCTTTCCTCAAAGCCCAGCAATAATCAAAAAGGATGCAAAGTCCTTCTGACCCTGGTTAAGGTAACCCTCTGATGTTACCTCAATGCACCAATATTGAGGCTTATTCCTCCTGAAAGCCCCACTGTGATGACCTCCTGAAAAGCATTTTCTGCACTGCTTAAGTTTTAAGCACTGGAACATTCAGAAGGGAGAGAGCTGGATGCCAGTGCAAAGCCTTTGGAGCACATAAACCTCACAAAGGGACTATGTGTTTTGTGTTCACTATAGAAGTTCTGTACTCTGTGTTTGTTGGGGAGGGATCTTCTCCTTAATGATTTTCCCACCCAAGTTTTTATTAACTATTTGGTTGTCTTGCAGGAGCCAAGAATTATGTTCATTGCTTTTGATTAAGAATCACACTTTCCCAGTTATTTCCATACACTTCCTCAAAAGATTATAAAGAGATTTACCAGCAGCTATTAATTCTTCTTAGACCATCCTTCATGTTTTACAGAATTTCTGAGAAATGAATGTGCTTCAGTAAGTGTTGATTCACCCTTTTACTGATTTCTATGCTAAAAGATAGACCAATGTAAAAGATAATGGTAGCAGTTCCAGTAGTGTTACTTCTGACTAGGCAGAACCTTGCTCTACAGATGCCTACACTCTTTTAAGACTAGAAAATAAGTTACATTAATCACTAAAAATTGATTTTGAATAGTTTCAAAGTTATAAACAATTGATCAATAAAGGTGAGAGAAATTGCTGGAGCCTTTGGGGGATTTAGCAATACATTCATTTCAATACAAGGAATAAATCAATGTCTTAACTTGCCAGCAATGTAATGTAATATTTAATAAAATATTGTCCCATATAATCTAGTGCAGGCCAGACTGGTATTTCTTTCATGTGGTATCTGAAAAATTACTGTCCTTCCCCCAGTGAATTGCTATTTGATATATCCTGCAGAAGAGAATATGAAATAATAATGAGAGGGTCAAACACTGCCATTCCTCCAGGCATGTGTCCAGCTTGCTTTGGTCTGCAGCCTACCTGCTAACACTTCT
>VYZP01003234.1:0-18734 GCA_013400635.1 Hypocryptadius cinnamomeus
GGATCTCTGTCCTGGTGTCAGTGCCATGGGGAGCTCCAGATCTCTGTCCTGGTGTCAGTGCTGTGGCAGGTCTGGATCTCTGCCCTGGTGTCAGTGCCATGGCAGTTCTGGATCTCTGTCCCATTGGCAGTGCCATGGCAGTTCTGGATCTCTGCCCCGTTGGCAGTGCCATGGCAGTTCTGGATCTCTGCCCCGTTGGCAGTGCCATGGCAGTTCTGGATCTCTGTCCTGGTGTCAGTGCCATGGGGCGGAGCCCTTGGAATTCCCTCTCTGTAGTGCCCTGCTGTGTTGCCCTGGCTGCTCTTAGGCTTTGCTGCACCTCCCCGTGCACCTCTCTGGTGATGTTCCTGTGGCATTCACAAAGACCACCCTTGTTACTTGCTGGTACCTCCTAGCCAAGCTGCAGCTTCCAGAAAAATGGCCAATGAGCTTGGAAGTCCCAAATTTAATCAGTTTTCTCTGTCCAGCACTTTGTGACTGACAGAGGTTTTGTGAGCAAAGATGAGAACGTGCAGCTCTGAGCTGCCCTGAGTGGAGAAGTGATGCTGTTGGTCAGTCACAGCTTTGTGCTCCTCAGTTCACATGGTGGTTTCTCTGCTTTGCTGTGAGAGTTTTGTGTCTCTGCCCACTGCCTCAGCCTTGCACAGAAATAGAATTTCACAGAAGGGGAATTTCACAGAAATGGATCAGCAGACTCAAGCCTCTTGAGGACATAGAATTTCCAGTCATCCCTCTTAAAACAGTAATTTATCCAGTCAGAGTCACTGGAAGAAGAGAGAAAATGGAATTCTTCAGTGTTGTCAGTGGGGAATCTGCTCTCCTGTCAGAGGTGTGTCTACATTTTTCAGGTGTTTTGTCAGGTTTCAGGTTCAGATACACCTGAAGTTTCCCTGGACTCTCTCTGTAGCTGCAGTTCCTAAGCTTGTTCACATTTGCTGCCCCACAAGAGCAGGGTGAGGTTGGCAGTTCTGGGTGGAAGTGGAATGACCTTACAGAATGATCTTCAACTTGATCCAGTTGAAGACATCCCTCATTGCAGGGCTTGGACAGGATGACCCTGGAAGGTCTCTTCCCCCTCAAACCATCCTGACTAATTTGGGTAGGAGGGGCCTCAGTAATTCTCTTGGTTCAGCCCAGAGCAAAGGCAGTTTCAGATCAGATGTAGGTTTTTCCTGCAAAATGTCTCATTCCTTGCCTGGGAAGGAACTCAGTGTGGTTTGATGTGGTTTCAGCAAACCTGATTTCGTTGTGTTTCTGTCTGAGCAAAGGATATTCCTGCCAGTTTTAATGTGAGCAGTATGGATTTGAATATGGATATATGGATTGAAATATGTTCCAGGAGAGTTCAGGTACTGTGGGTCAGTATCAACATTCCTAACACCTGTGAATATACCAAGTGTGGCCCCAAATTATGCTGCTGGGGCTGAGCAGGTGCCATTTGTCCAGGTTCAGGTAGAGAAAGACTTTGCCAAAATTTATACTGAGATTACTTAAAAATACTTGGGTCAAAATAACCCTAGAGAAACCTTTATGATTGTTGAAGTAGCCTTGGCCATATCTCATTTTTAAAGAAGCTGATGTATTTTGGTGCCCCTTCCCTTGGTGTGCCAGGAGGAGGCAGCAATGGATGCTCCAGGCTCCCTGGACCTCCTGGGATCCTGAGGCCCCTGAGCAAATACACGTTTTTCTGCTGGGCCTTTTAAACCTTGAATCTGGGATTATGTCTCTAAAACTGGTTTTGATGATTAATTTGTCCCAGTGATAGAGCCAGCACTCTGTGGTGGCCGTTGAAATACTGAAGGGAGTTCCTCTCCCAGTGCCAGATTCCTGGTAATTTCTATCACCATTTTTGGGATGTTTTTCTTAGCCTTCAATGTTTCGTGTTCATTCTTGCACAAGAGCAATAGAGACCAAACGTGGCTCCAGCCCACAGCAAGCTGTGAACTGAATAACTGTGAGGAATGATGCCTCTGCTCTACTCCTGGTAGAAGTTTTCAAACCCGTTCACTGCTGACACCTCTTGCCTCCAGTTCTCTGACAAATCAGTTTCTAGTAGAAGTGTCAGTAACTCTGAGTCTCTGTGGACTGATTCCTGGTGCTCCCTTCTGCCTCTGTGGCTGTAGTTATTTTTCTAGTCTTAATCCAGCTATTGTCAGAGATGGATTTGGAGCAGAATTTTGAGCCACAAATTTGTGGGAATTTGGAGCCACAGCTCCACCTGGGCTGACTGGTGCTCCTGTCACTCCTCAGAATATGACCTCAGAGAAGAGTCACACACCACATTAGTGTCACCTGGAACCCTCACCCTACAGAGGACTCTTGGTCAAAACAAGCGTAACCAGATTCAGAATAAACTTTACCTTGAACATCCCTTAATATCCTTTTGGGGGTTGTGATCCTCCAGAGCATTAGTGACTTCCCAGGCTGCTTTCCCTTGCTTGGAGCTCACGGGGTGATGTGGGGCAGTGGGAATCTGTAGTGCATGGAATCTGTTAAAGAACAGGGCCCAGGTGCTCAGCAGAATTTTCAGTTGATCACTCTGAGCTGCCTTCCACCTCCCATCCACCCAGGATCAGGACTTCTGGACCATTTGGTTCCTCCTTGGGGAGAGCAGCTGGGAGGGTTCCATGGACAAGAGAAGGATGCTGCTGGGCTGTCCGCAGGCCTGGCTCTGCCCAGAGCTACCAGGTGACAAGTCACAGAAATATTAGTGTCCAGAATCAGTCCTTAGGACAAGTCCTGCACTTTCCCTTCCTCTTGCAGCCTGGAGCAGTCCCGTGGCTTGGGCTTTTGGGATTAGTCACTGGTCACTCTCTAATGCCCCTGCACTGCTGAGTGACAGCTGGCGCTGAGCTGACCTCGTGCCAAGACCTTTCTGTCCCTTTGTATGTATTTGCATCATTCTGTGTGTGGTGCTATAAGCCAGCAAGGCCTGTGCTCTGTGGATTTGCTTTTCCATTCCCTTCTAGCCTGTCCTGTCTGTGCTCCATCGAGGTGTCTCTTGCAGCAGTGAGCAAACCTCTCCTCTCCCTTGGTGTGGTTATGCTTGGGGGCACGGTATCTCTCTTACTTTCCCCAGGATTGTCCCTGCTGAAGATCTCGGGGGCACCTGCTCTGCCTCTCACCTGTGGCACCCAGATGTTCTTGTTCTGTCCCTGTCCTTTCCTCTGGCAGTAACAGTGTCCAATTCCAGCTCCTCCATCCCCAGTCCCAATGTGGGTGCTGGGTTTCTGCTCCCCCTCTCCTGGTGCTGGCACTGCCCCAGTGTCCCCTCAGCAGTCCTGCCCAGCTTGTGTGACCTCTGTGCCTCTCTCTTGTCTCCCTGCTCTGGCTCTGGCTCTGTCTGTCCCATGGAAGGAGCGGATGCGTAGGGAGCGGGAGGCAGCCACGCAACAGCTTGAGGAGGAAGCAGAGGTGAGCAGCACAGGGGAAGGGCTGGAGAGGCCCAGAAAAGGGCTACGGCTAGACTGGAAGGCTGGAGAAGTCCCCAAAAAGAGTTTGTTCCCCAAAGCTTGTGTTCTCCACTCCCTCCCCTAAGAGGATGTGGCTTTGGGGATTAGCGATCAGAACTGAAGAAATGTGTAAGGGATTGAGGAAAACAGGGGCTGGGTTAGAAACCTTGGCTTCTCTATAGGGTTAGAAAGGCAATATGTGGGAGACAAAATGGAACAAAGTTGTACAGTGAGTGTGAGTTAAGGTTGGAAAAAGGAGCTGTAGAGGAATTGCAGACTTGCATTCTTACACATGTCCAGGTCCAGTGATTCCTGGGTGCTGTTGGAGCAAACAGGTAGGTATGGCATGTTCTCTGCTCCATCAGGAAGTGGGCATGGGGCAGGAGGAGTGCAGGGATCTGAGCAGCAGTGGGTGCCCAGGGGTGCACAGTGACACGTTCTCTTTGGGGTTTCTCAAGCCTGGCTCCTGCCACGAGTTCACATGGTTGTGTTTTAAACAATTCCAGCTCTTTTTCCAGGTAGTGGGAACTCCGATGAGTTTGGAGATAAGACCTGGGCTGTTACTGGGGTGGTTCCCTTTTCATTGTTCTTTCTCATTGATTTAGTTGACTTTGGGCCTGACCTGTTCCTGGTTTTTTCACCCTCTCCAGAACGTCCCCAGCGAACCCCTGCGCCTGGACTACCGGACCCTGGCAGCGCTGCCCAGCAGTGGCCTGCAGAGAGGCAACCGTGCTGTGAGTGGGGGTCCTGGGGGTCCTGAGGGGCTGTGGAGGTGGGGGTCCCTGCAGGGAAGGCCATGGCCCTTCCATCACCTGCCCTCCATTGTGCCATGGTGTGGGAGGTGACAAAGGAAAACTGGGCAGCAGAGCTGTGGGAGGCTCAGGCACTGAACCAGGAGCTGCAAAAGAAAGATGGGAATAAGAAAATGAGGAGAGCAAGAGCCAGGCAGCTTTTGGGAAGAGAAGGCCTTTTGGGAAGAGAAGTGGCAAAGTTTTGAGAAGCTGCAAAAAGCAGAGTTGGGAACAAGGCAGAAAGAACAGCCTGGTGGGAGAGAAGGGGATGTGAGTGGGGGAGTGCAGGGATTTGTTGTGGAAGGAAGAGGATCCAGAGAGCTGCCAAGGAGGGAGAGAAAGATCCTTCCCAACACAGTGATGACAGTGTTGTTTGCACAGCTCAGTTGTGAATCCATTGTGGGATGGTGTTTATGAAAGGGGAGGAATGAGGGTCCTGAAACTGAAAGTATTGAACATAGAAAAGGTTTAAGACCAGAGTGGACAGTGCTTGAAGCCATCCGTTCAGTGGAAGTGTCTACCCCTGGTGCTCTAGTGAAAATGTCCCTGACCATGACAGGGGTGGGACTGGCTGGTCTCAGGGTCCCTTCCAACCCAAGCTGCCCTGAGGTTCTGTTAAAGCCAAGCTTCCCCCAGGCCTGCAGAAGGGAAGTGGCTGTGGTTCTGTGTTGTGGCTGAGCCCTGTGGCTCGTGTATCCTGTTGTGTATCATGGCTCCTGCTCTGGACATTCCTGTTCTGTGCCCTGCCTGGCAGTCCCTCACTTATAGTGGCCAAGAGAAATTCTAGATTTTACAAACTTCACTGATTACAGACTTACCTCTCTCCTGTGTTGTTTGAAATCTCACCTCTCCATCTGTTCTTTCTTTTATCTTTCCTGCATCACACCCATTCTTCTGGGTTTCTGCCTGCTCCTTCACACATCCTCAGTCTTCCTTCTTTCCCCCTGTTGCAGCAAGATCTCCCTTTGCTGTCATCATCCCATTCTGCATTCTCATTCTGGTGTTTCAGGATCATCTTTTACCCTTCCTGTCTCCATCTCATTCCATGCAGACAGGTCTCCTCTCCTGTTCTCTTTCCTCTGTTACTCCAGGCCTTACTCCAGTAACAGCTCTGCTTTGGCTCCAGCTCTGCCTCCTTTTCTTTCCGCCCTTCCCAGCTTTGGGTTTTTCCCTGTTGCTGTTCACACAACAAAGCAGTATCAGGAAAAGGTTTATTTTTAGCACCTCTGAGTATAACTCAGGAGCTGGAAGAAGGGAGAGTCAGCCCCAGGCAGCAGCTGGCTCCATGCAGGACAGCTCAGTGTGGTGCAGAGCAGAGCAGCTCTGGGGCTGTGCCTGGCAGGGGTGTCAGCCTGGGAACGCCAGGCACGGGAATGTGGGGCTGTGGGTGCTTCTATAAACGTCCCATTGCAGGGAGGGCCCCAAGGGTGCCTGTGCTGGTCCAGCTGTCACCAGCCCTGTCTTTGCTCTGGTTTGAAAAGTACATCTGCCTGGATCCTGGGGAAGGGAGGTTCTGATGGTCCTTCAGGAGCTGCCCTGGCCTGTTAGGTGGCCACTGGAAGTCTCAGCCAGGGTCAGTCCAGCCTGTGGAAGGGGAGGCAGGTCAGTGGCAGATTGTCTGTCACTGGACAGCCTCCTCCAGGTGCTCTTGCCCTGTTCCCATCGTGGTTTCCTCCTTCTTCCTGTCTCCAGGCCAGTTCTCCCCACAGGTGTTCTCCTCTGAACAGTGACTGGATGTCTTTCACTGCTGCATAGCTCCCTTTGAGGGAGCTGCAGGAAACTGTTCCTGTCCTCCCTGTGCCACACGAGGATCTGTAGGGAGCTGTTCTTGCTGTGGAGCAGGAGGAGGTGCAGGTCCATCTGTCCACTGTGGAACAGGAGGTGTAGATCTCTCCACTGACCACTGTAGCTATGGGTGGAGCTGGTCAGGAGGCTTCCCCCAGAGCAGCCACCAGAGAAGGGAGCAGTGGTTGTCTGTCCTGGATCCATCTGTATTGCTGCATCCGGGGCCCTTGTGAGCAGGGTTTGACAAAGGCTGACAAGATGCCCTTTCTCTTTGTCCACTGTTATGAGCCAAACTGAAAATTCCCATTGGAAGCAGCATGGGAATGCTTGTCTGGGGGATGCTCTTTGGCCATGCAGTGCACTGCAGCCTCTGGAGAGAAGCTGTGGCTGCCCCTGGATCCCTGGAAGTGTCCAAGGCCAGGCTGGATGGGACTTGGAGCAGCCTGGTCCAGTGGAGGGTGTCTCTGCCCATGGCAGGGGATGGAACAATATGAGTTTTCAGGTTCTTTCCCACCCAAACCATCCTGGGATTCTGTGACTCTCTGACATTTCCCTTACACAAGTCAAAGAGCTGCTACAGTCTCTGTCTTCTGCATTGAACAGGAATGAAAGCCAGACCCCTGAGGGACTGATCACAGCAAAACCATCAAAGTCTAGTTTTGCTTTCTGGGCTATGAGAGATGGAGGTGACTTGGCATGTCTCAATACCAGGTCACCACGATTAGTTAATTAGCAGCCTGTACTTTCTGTTCTGAATCTATTTCTCTTCAGTTTCTTGCAGCTGATTCCTTTTTTTCACTTGTTCACGGATTTAAGATTGGATTTCTTTCAGTGCCAGGGAGGATACAGGGTAGCACGTGTCTGTTCTTTCTGCAGGCTGGGGAAGCTCACTGCATTGCCCAAATTCTTGCTTACTCAAAATAGAAATTGTGGCTTGTCTGACAGGAATAGCCCTGGTGAGGCCGGGGAGTGAGGAATCCCTCACCAGGACTTGATGCAGCAGGAGCTGGAGCTTACAGGGAGACACAGACCCAGCCCAGGTCCAGCTGGGCCCAAGAACAAAACAGGGTCTGAGGCTGCCCATCAACATCAGGCATGATGGCACTTGGGGGAAAAGGGGCTAAAAGTAGGATTTTTACACTGAAAAATCACACACAGCAGAATGTCCCAGGGTAGCACAGGCTTCACTGGTGAGGAAACACGATATGAGCCAGGGCTCTGCCAACCACAGAGGTTGGGTTGGGGGTTAGGGGAGGGCCTCTGAAATTCCTGAGCCTCCCAGCTGCCATTGTAGTCACCAGCCCACCCCTGAGAGCTATTTTGGTGACCACTGCCATGACACAGGAGCTGAAGAATTTGCTCTGAGCAGGAGAGGTCTTTCTGCTCCCTGGAGGCACTTGGATGGAAGCTTTGGTCTTTGCTCTCTGGCTGTCCCTGCTCCCCTGAGGAAGGCTCTGGCTGGGGTAACAAACTCTCTTCTGTGGCATTAAGGGGAAGGGTCAGGGATTCACTGGGGCTGTGTGCACTGGGCCTGACAGAGCTGGGGCTGCCTCAGTCCTGCCATCAGCAAGAGCCACCCAAAGGGTCTGTGCTCACTGAGCTCTGGTGTTTGGGGTGTGCTGTGAGCAGTGGGGCCCTTAAAGCATGTTCACCTGTGCAGGTGTGGTGGGAGTGCACGGGGAGTGTTGTGTGACTCTGTGGCAGCATTGGGGTGACAGAGGCTGGGCCATGGCTGGGGCTCAGTGAAGTAGGGGTTGAACTGGAGGATCTCCAGAGGTGCCTTCCAACCCCAGCAGTTCTGAGATTGTGTGTGCTGAGGTGAGGGGGGAGCGTGTGCTTGTACAGGTGTTGGAGGTGGGTTTGGCTGAGAAGCAGCTGCAGGAAGGTGTGTGAGTTGGAGGAGTGCAGCCTGTCAGCTCCCTGGGCTATGTGTGCACAGCAGGGTCCTCTCCCATGAGTGGCACTGAGGGTCACAGATTGGTGGCAGAGCAGGAGAGAGGGTCGGGATGCTGTGTGGGCATTAGCACTGGAATTGTCTCCCCTGTCCTTCAGCAGCTGCTCTGTATTTTCTCCCTCCTCTTCTTTACTCTGTTCTCCTCATTTCTCTCTGACCCTTCTGTTTCCTCTCAGCCTGTTGAGTGCTCTAAGCCCAGCTGCAGCATGGAGGGTGACACTGCCGTGCTGTCCCCGCGGGCGTGGCACGGCCGGGACGCGTCCCCGGAGCCAGCAGCGGGCACGGCCGGGCCCCCTCAGCTCCCTGTGCCTCCCCAGCACCACACGAGTGGGGCACAGCAGCCCCGGGGAGACCAGCAGGACCCCGAGGGGTGTCCCTTGTCCCAGGAGCAGCTGCCAGAGACGCCAGAGTGTTTGATCGACTCGCAGCCCATCCCCTTCAGTGAGAACCCCTTTGTGGTGGCCAACCGCAGGGGCAAGGCCACGGGCACGGCTGGCCTGGGAGGGCCTCCCCTGGGCTATGGCAGGGGGGGCGTGCTGAAGACCAGCCTGTACTCCAAGGCAAGCAGTGTGTGGTGTGTGGAATGCACTGACACAGCCCGGGCCACTGCACCCTACTAAACCCTGGCACTGGGCAGCACGGCGCCCGAGGGCCGGTCCCCACCCTGTGTGCCCCCACCCTGTGCCACATGCAGGCCAGCGGTCCCCAGGGTCACTGTGTCATCCTCTGGCCACTAACACACGCTGGTGTTGGGGATGTGGGGACAGGATGGCATCTTTGACCTCCCTGCTGTCCCTCGGGGTCTGGCTGGGAGCAGGGGGTGTCCCTGCCTGCCCGGCTGGCAGCGAGCAGCTGGCAGCACTGGTAAGGATCAGTTCTGGTGCCACCCTTCTGTTCCTGGCCCTGAGCACAGCCCTACTGTGGAAACATCTGGAAAACATCTGGAAAACACAGCAGATCCACAACCCAGGAGCTGCTCCTCCCAAGTGACACTATTCAGTAGATCAAGACTTGGGAATTCTAAGGGAGATCTTTGCTTTCTGTTCTGGGAAATCTGTATTTGACATTCCTGCTGTCGCACAGGGAACCCATGGTGGAGCAGGGACTGGACCCAAAGATACCACCCTCCAGATGAACACCATGTTGCTCTCCCCTTCTTCCTTTTAAAGCCTTTTGGGAGGTCTGAAAATCAAAGCAGCCCCACATAAACAGCCCCATACACAGCAGATCAACCAAACAGTCAACAGACCCAATCCTCAGCTGTAGTGATCTTGGAGGTGGTTTATTCCTTGCTAGGAATTTCACAGGTGTGTAGCCAGGTGAGCTTAGAGCAAGGTATCTGGAATCTGTGCTCCAGTACAAACTTCAGGTCACTTCAGGCTTGGTGTGTCAAAATACTGACTCAATTCAGCTGGCCATGTGTGTGGCTGTGGTGTTAGTGACTGGGAGCTGTAGGTTTGCCTAAATAGTTCCCTGAATCCCAAATGACCTGCCTCTACCTTAAGGCATTAGAAATCCTTGTGAAAGGTGCTGCTGGTGCTGCAGTAGGAGTGCAAGTGGTTCCTGGAATGCTTCTCTCTGCAGTGCAGGTGGTTCCTGGACACTGCTCTCTGCAGTGCAGGTGTTCCTGGACGCTGCTCTCTGCAGTGCAGGTGGTTCCTGGACACTGCTCTCTGCAGTGCAGGTGGTTCCTGGACACTGCTCTCTGCAGTGCAGGTGTTCCTGGGACACTGCTCTCTGGGGTGCAGGTGTTCCTGGACACTGCTCTCCGCAGTGCAGGTGGTTCCTGGACACTGCTCTCTGCAGTGCAGGTGTTCCTGGGACACTGCTCTCTGGGGTGCAGGTGTTCCTGGACACTGCTCTCTAGGGTGCAGGTGTTCCTGGACATTGCTCTCTGGGGTGCAGGTGGTTCCTGGACACTGCTCTCTGCAGTGCAGGTGGTTCCTGGACACTGCTCTCTGCAGTGCAGGTGTTCCTGGGACACTGCTCTCTGGGGTGCAGGTGTTCCTGGACGCTGCTCTCTGGGGTGCAGGTGTTCCTGGGACACTGCTCTCTGGGGTGCAGGTGTTCCTGGACGCTGCTCTCTGCAGTGCAGGTGGTTCCTGAGTGCTGCTCTCTGCGGTGCAGGTGTTCCTGGACACTGCTCTCTTTTCAGCTGCTGGTGCAGGCTGCTGGCAGCTGAGCCTTGGTGCCAGAGGTTGCTCTGGGAGCCAGGAGAGTCCTGTTTCCCTGCAGCCAGGAATGGATTTTTCTGCTCAGTGCCAGAGGTTGCTCTGGGAGCCAGGAGAGCCCTGCAGCCAGGAATGGCTTTCTTTGCTCAGTATCTGTGCACAGGAGGTTTGCCTGGAGCGTGACCCTGCCTGTGAGGGCTGTGGGAGTCAGGGAGGAGGATTCCTGGGACATGCAGAGGCTGTAACCCGATCCAGCTGGCCTCGAAGGGCGCCGGGATGTGATCCCGGTGTTTAACTTCTTTCCCTCGCTGTTCCTGGTGCTTTTTGGCATGTGCCAGCTGCTGCTGGGCCCTGCTAGCCTTGCTCCCTGGGTGTTCGGGTTTCCCATGTCCCTGGGCTGTCCAGACCCCCTCCTGCTGTGGAGTAACACTCAAGCTTTGTCCTGAGCTTTGTCTTCTCTCTTTCAGGTTCCTGTGGGCGAGTCTGGGACAGGAAATTCCAGGCGTGAATCCCCCTATTCTCCCGGTAATCCGCAGGTGAGACTGCCCCCAGGACAGGTGATGTGGGAAGGGCAGGGAGCCACTTCCAGGGGTAAAGGACAGAGGTAGCTGAGGGCAATTCCCATCCTGGAGCGACCCTGCCAGGGTGAAGGGGATCCATCTCAGCAGGCAACCAGAGAGCAAGAGAACAACTCCCTCCTTTAGAGTGTCCCAGAGAGCCAGAAGGGTAATTAGCTGGTCAGAAATGAGTTCTGAGGGGTAGCTTAATTGCAGAGTGATGAGGAAGGCCTACAACATGTAGTTGTGAGTTTTTTGGGCATGGTCTTTTTGGACCAGTGCCTTGTACAGAGATTCTTTAATTCTGGCAGCTGATGTGTGAAAAGAAATGGAGGAGTCAGGATTTGGGTCTGTAAACCATGGCTGCCCAGGCTTGCAGAGGATGCCTGGTTCTCTGTGTGAGCCTGGAGAGCTGCTGGGCAGGAGGTGGAAGGATCCTGCTGCAGCCAGTTCTGGGTGACCCTGCCCTCAGGGAGTGATTTGCTGCAGCTCCTTGCTGGAGGCTTTCCCTCTGCAATGGGAAGTATCTTTGTTTTTCTAACTTCTGCTGATTTTTTCTTTGTAAACATTACCTCTTACTCCTTGACGTTTGTATTCCTTATTTATCTCTGAACTTCTCAATATCTGAGTCTTTGATCCCCCTGTCCATCCCACAGCAGGAGGTGTCACAGCTCAGTTGAGCCTTTTAAAGTTAAATGAACTTAAAGAGATTTTTTAATTTTCCCTTTACAGTCATTGCCCATTACTGGATTTTATACTGGGGGCCGGAGCGAATTGCCAGTTGTTCTTTGTTCTCTGTCCTTGGTCATTTTGGGTCTGTTGGTTCCTTTTGGAGTCCAGCTGTTCTCCAGCTGCTCTCCCCACAGCAATGGCACTTCCCTGCCCTTCAGTGAACCAATTCAGCTCTTGGAGCTGGGCAGGAGCTCTGGAGGTGAACAGAGTCCCTTGGGGGTGAGGTGGCTGCTGAGACAAGCTGAGGAGCAGGGTGAGGACCTGCAGGAAGCAGCGGGAGCAGCACTTGAGTCCAGCCTCTGTTCCTTCTCAGCCTGTCCCACATCTCCCTCAGTTTTGGATCATTTAGGATTGAGTGTTCATCAGGAGCCCAGCACAATTAGAAGATAGTGTTATAGCTGAACTATTCCAATGCACTTTGTTCCAGCTGTGTTTCCTTATTTGCATTTCTAACAGCAGCTGTGTTATTTGTAACTTTTCCTTTTATCACAAGTGCCAATTTTCTTTATTTCTTTGAGATCAGTTTTCACAGAATCCCAGGATGGTTTGGGTGGGAAGGGACCTTCAAGACAATTTCATTCCAGACCCCTGTCATGGGCAGGGACACCTTCCACTGTCCCAGGCTGCTCCAAGCCCTGTCCAGCCTGGCCTGAAACACTTCCAGGGATCCAGGGGCAGCCACAGCTTCTCTGGACACCCTGTGCCAGGGCCTCCCCACCCTTGAAGGAAAAAATCTCTTCTGAAAATCTCATCCAACCCTGACTCTGTCAGTGGGAAGCCATTCCCCCCTGTCCTGTCCCTCCAGGCCCTTGTCCAAAATCCCTCCCCAGCTCTCCTGGAGCCCTTTAGGGCAGTAGAAGGGGCTTTAAGGTCTCCTTCTCTTCTCCAGGCTGAGCAGTCCCAGATCTCTCCTGTTCTAGGGATTCAGGAGTCTTGACTTTCAGGCTGTTGCTGCAGAGCAGAAGTTCCAAGGAATTTTGTCTCTTACTCTCTGGCTCCATCTATTTCTAATGTTAATTCTTTGGTTTCAACATCTTGTAGCCCAGCCAGAATTGATTGGCTGATTTCAGAGAATTCCTTGAGGGAAATGGAATCCTTTGTCCCGAGCAGGCATGGTGAGGGTCGAGCAGGCATGGTGAGGGTCGTGCCTGGCCTGAGCTCTGCACGGGGTGGGGGAGGCAGGAGGTGTCTGTGGTGGGTCTGTGTGTGTGCCAGGCAGGGCAGGGGGCTTCCCCCGTGCTGCTGCAGCCTCTCTGCTGCTCTCCTGTGGAAAACCCAGTCTCTCCGTTTTCTCTCCCGTTCTCTCCCTGCTGCTGCCCCTCCCTCCAGGTGCCCTCAGCCCCCCGGGCCCCTCACCTGGCCGGCAGGGAGACGCGCTTTGTAAGTGCTGCTCGTGGTGTGCGGTGTGCGCTCTGCTCGCTGCCGCTGCTGCGCTGGCCCACGGGGCCCCAGGGGGGACCTGCCATCCCCAGGGGGGCCCCACGGGGACCTGCCATCCCCACAGGGACCCCACGGGGGCTCAGGATCCCCACGGGGTCCTGGCATCCCCTCGGGGACCCCACGGGGACCCAGCATCCCAACTGGGACCCAGCATCCCCGCAGGGGCCTGGCATCCCCACGTGGACCTGGCATCCCCATGGGGACCCCACAGGGACCTGGCATCCCCTCAGGGGCTTAGGATCCCCACAGGGTCCTGGCATCCCCACAGGGGCCCTGACATCCTCATGGGGGCTCAGGATCCCCACAGGGGCCTGGCATCCTCTGGGGCTGCCCCAGAGGAGCAGCACCCTGGTGGCACCTGAGGCACAAGGGGCTGCTCCCTGTCAGCTGCTGCTGTGGTGGCACCTGCCAGTGCTTGGGGAGGAGCTGCGGGGGGACAGCTTTGCTTGGGCTGGGGCAAGTGTGCAGGGTTGGGATGTGCGCAGGGAGTGTGCCAGGGGCCAGGAGCAGGGGATGTGCCAAGGGAATGTGCCAGGGACCAGGAGCAGGGGATGTACCCGGGGATGTGCCATGGGCCAGGAGCAGGGCCTGTGCCCATGGGCCAGGACTGTCCCAGAGTTGGGCTCAGAGTCTGGAGGTGTGCAGGGAGCTGTGAGGGCCTCCTCACACAGCACAGGGGCTGGAAGAGGCTCATGCAGGTGGGCTCTGGCTCACTTGAAGAAGAAGAAGCAGGTACTGGGGGCAGGGGTTCTGTGGCACCTGGAACTCCCCACACAGGGTGGGCAGTGGGGCAGGGGTAAACTAAGGGCTTTCAGACTCCAGATTTACCCCTGTATTTCTGTCTGCAGGCTTCCATTAACTTCATTACATCACAGGATGACAGTAAATCAGTGAGTACAGCTGCCCTGAGACCTGACTGTGCTGTCCCTGTGCATCCCCCAGCACATGGAGCTTGTTTCTTCCTCCTCTTGGCTCCTATTCTGTCTCCTCCAGTCCTCCACTATGCCTCGAGTTTGTACAAATGCATCAGGTCTTAAATATGGTGCATCTCAAAACCCAGCCTGTTTTTGCAGCTTTTATTGCTGTTTCCCCTCGCAGCTTCCCCTCCTGCAGGTTTTGCTGGCTTACCCAGTTCCTGCTGCCACTCTGTCCAGTTGCAGGTGCTTTGCTCACTTTCACACAACATCCAGCAGTGATGGTGACATCTAGGAGAAGTTTTAGCCTCTCACCTCTGCTCCAGTAACTGCATTTCTCATCAGAGCTCTGACTCGGTCTGGTTCACTTCCATCCACAGCTTTTGCCAATTCCCATTCTTGGCTGATGTTTCCCTCCTTCCATCCCTGGTGCTCACATTTTCTGAGCTTGGTCACACTTACCATACCCTCCCAACCCTTGTAGCTGCTGCTAGTATGGCAGGTGCTTCCTTTTGTCCTGGCCTTCTCTACAGCCCACTGCTCCTGTGTAACCCTTCCTTGGCTGAGTCTCCTTTGGTGTTGGCTCCAGGAGCTCTCCCTGCCAGTCCTGCAGCTGGAGCAGGCAGCACAGCTGAGGAGAGAAGTGGGGGTGCATGGATTTGCATGGATTTGTTTATTCACCTGCATGGCAGACACCTCACTGCCCTAACTGCTCGTTTCTCTTCTCTTTCTCCCCTCCTTGTCCTCCTCTGCCTTCCCCGCGCTGTCCTGGGCCCTGGCACGAGCAGACCAAGCCTGGCGTCATTCAGCCTCTCTCCCGCGTGCGACCGAGCGCTGCTGTGGCACACAGGGCCGAGGAGGGGGACAGCCCCAACCCCTTCCAGCAGCCCCAGCCCTGCTTCAGGACCCACAGCTCTGTAAGTGGCCAGGCTTCCCTCCCCAGAGCCGCGTGGCTGTCCCGGGGGGCTGCAGTGCCATGCCGTGGGGCAGGAACCTCCCAGAGGTGGCTCTGCTTTGGTGACCACGTGCCTGGTCACCCTGGTTTGGTGACCACGTGCCTGGTCACTCTGGTTTGGTGACCACGTGCCTGGTCACCCTGGTTTGGTGACCATGTGCCTGGTCACCCTGGTTTGGTGACCACCTGCCTGGTGCTGTCCATGCCCCAGACTGGGCTCCCCGAGAGGGACCCACACTCCTCACAGGCAGGGCCAGGTCAGTGCATCCTTCCTATTTCTCCCCAGCTGCCCCATGTCTCCATGGCCCTGTCCCAGGAGTCAGCACTGCTGAAGCTTTTGTGGCCAAAATCCCCAGAGCAGATACATGTTTAGAGCCATATTTGTGAGTTGTTAAGTTCTGTGGAGACATAAATCTTACAGAACCTGGGTTGATGTCTGACCCCTTGGAGCAAAAGCCTATACCATCCTGCTGATGGGCTTTGTGGTTTGCAAATGATTGGTTTTGAAAGGTTCATGTTCCTGGGGCTGTTGGTTGATGGGGGAGAAAAATTCAGGTATTTTTGTCTTTGTCATGAGGGAAGACCTGCGTCCCTTCAATTTAGAAGTGGAAGGAATAGTGGAAGGTGTCCCACCATGGAAGGTGCCCATGACAGAGGGAGGGACTGGATGGGCTTTTAGTCCCTTCCCACACAAACCATGCTGGGTGAGATTCCATGAATCCAGCCCTTCTCTCCCAGCTGGAGCTGGTACAGTGTGATACCAAAGTAGAGACCTGATTTGCAGGCAAACAGCTGCTGTACAGAGTCCATGGAACTGGGCATGGTTCACATTTCACAGGCTCTCCTGATCTCACCGTGCTGTCCTTTAGCCCATGCAGGAGCATCGTCAGACAGCATTGTTTAGCCCTAGTCCAGCACTAAGAAAAACAGAAGGCCTGGAGCTGGATTAGTGCAGCTGGAGGGATGAGCAGATGAAGGGGATTTACTTTCCAGGAGAAGGAAGATTGTGGTGCCATTGCCCCCCACCCCTTCCACTTCTGTGATGCTTTGAGCAGGTCCCCCCAGTGCTGCAGGAGGGCTCACAGGGAAGGTGGGTGAGGAAGGGACCAGTAAAGACAATGACAAGCACTAGGAAGGTCCCCTCAGACCTTGTCAGATGTTTCCCAGTAAGTGTAATTCTGAAAAAGGAAAATTTGAGATCAAAGGCAGATCTCCCCATCACAGATCCATGGATCAGATCCTGGAATCACAGGATGCTTTGGGTTGGGAGGGACCTTAAAGACAGGGACACCTTCCACTAGAGGAACTCTTGTTCAGCCCTAAATAGAAGTCCATGTGTAGCTGTCCTGTTGTAGCCCGAAAAACCCTGATTCAGGTAGGCACTTGCTGGTTGAATTGGGTGAAAATCCTCAAGGACTGAGACAGCAATGCGCCCTTGGCCAGAGGATCTGTCACAACATTCCCATCAGGTCAGTGAAGATCTGTGCCACCAAAAGTGCCATTCCTTCACTGTCCATGGAACAGAACGGGCTGTGACCCTCCTGCTGCTGTGTGCAGTGCTCTGCTCCTGGTGGTCCTGCCCAGGGCTCAGCAGCAACCTTCCCAAGGCTTACAGATTCCTTATGTGTTCCCTGACCTATTCCTTTCCAAATCCCTCTCACCAGGCTCTGCAGGCCAAGCTTTGGGCTATTTTTCTCCCCACCTGTGCTCACCTTTGCTCCTGTCTGTCCCCACAGCCAAAGCCGTCGCCGCCATCGCCACCCTCCCCTGACGAGGTGCCCATCAACGTCAAGCAGGCCTACAAGACCTTTGCAGCAGTGCCCCTGTCCCAGCCCCTGCTGGGGACACAGGTAACCCAGCAGCTGGGGACACCAGCAGGCCAGCACAGGGGGATGTGTGCCCTCCAGGGACGGCTGCTGCACAGGAGGGACACAGCCAGGTCCTGTGGGAGCTGGAGTGTGTTGGTGATGAAGATGGAGTGTGTGGATGATGAGATGTTCATCCTGGCAGGTCCTGTCTGTGTCAGGTCCTGTTGGAGTGTGTGGATGATGAGATGTTCATCCTGGCAGGGTCCTGTCTGTGTCAGGTCCTGTTGGAGTGTGTTGGTGATGGGATGTTCATCCTGGCAGGTCCTGTCTGTGTCAGGTCCTGGAAGCTCATGGAATCTCATGCATTGTTGTTCTCCCCAGACACTGGGATACTGATGTACAACCATGCAAAGGAACTCTGACATTCCAGACTCCAGGGCCAGGCTAAACCTGTGCTGAGACATTTTTTAATAGATTTTGATCTTCATTGGGACTCTTTCTTTTTCCTGCCATCTAGCTGAATCCTGGAACAGTCCAGGAGGCCTTGGAGGTCATTGCCTCAGTTCCCCCTACAGAATGGGGCAGCCTTGAGTGCTGGAATCCTAGAATCCTGGAATGTCCTGAGTTGGAAGGGACCCACAAGGATCATCAGGTCCAGCTCAGGTCACCCCCAGGACTTCCACCATGGGCCTAAGAGCATTGGTCAAACGTCTGCAGAGTTGTAGGAGGTTGCTCAGGCAGATCCACTCAGGTTCTGAATTCTGAATTAGTTTTTGGAGTGTGTTTGGATAAAGCCAGAGATCATCTCCTTGCTCTTTTTTTGTAGGTCATTTCAGTTTGTCTAATGGTAAAACTTCCTTCTTTTCCATAACCAGTTTGCAGTTCTCAGTTTGCCCCTATGGATTCCTGGTTAACAGATGGATTTTGTGGATCAGTTTCCTCCCCCTGCAGTTCTGTTCATCCAATATTCTTTTATGCATCCCAGTAAATACAGATTTCGTTCTTTCTGATGGCGTCTCTGCTTCTTTAAAGTAAATTTTGGATGGTTTTGTCTTTGATGTAAGCAAAGTGTGAGTGGCTCCTGCCAGCTCCTGTGCACCCCCTCTAGCCCTAGCTCAGCCTCTGCTCCTGTTTGGTGCCTGTTTCCTGTGATTTTCAGTTTCTCCTTTCAGAAGTTGTCACACCTGGTTCTGTTTAACCCTCATTTTAACATAAATACTCATTCCTGACCATTGCTAAACCTTGTTAAATCTGTGCAAATTCTGGGACAGTTTGGGGACCTGTGTCGGCTCGTCTGGCCGTGGGACACATGGCTGGAAACTTTCCTTTTGGAACATGCTTGTTTCTCTCTGTTGTTAGGAATTGTCTGGTCAGAGCAGCACAGAAAACACCAAACTGGCCTCGGAGGTGAGTTCTGGGGCTGGGAAGGGTGGGAATCATGGAGGTGTGGATGGGGAGATGGGGTCATGGTGTGGGAGGGCTGGGGAGGAGGAGGAGGAGAGGATGGGGCATCTGGCAGAGCAAGGGATGGAGTGGCATGGGGAGGGTGCCCATGGGCAGTGCTGTGGCTGGGTGGGCAGTGCTGTGGCTGGGTGGCCCCTGCTGTGGCTGGGTGGCCCCTGCTGTGGCTGGGTAGCTCGTGTACCTGAGTGGCCGTGGGCAGCAGTGTGGCTCTTGCAGGTGGCCGCACACAGCCCTGGGGGACAGCACAGCCCTGAGCAGAGGTCCTTCCGTGAGAGGCAGAAGTATTTTGAGATTGAGGTGAAGCAGCAGCACCTGGACAAGCCTCCCAAGCGCGTGTCCTTGGTGGGGGAGGATGACCTGAAGAAAATGAAAGAGGAGGAAGGTACGTAGGAATGTGTACACAGAGGTTTGTGCTGTTAAGTGATTCCCTTCCCATGGAAATGCAGCACTTCCAAAAGCCCAGGGGTGGTTACTGTAAGACCTGGGAATAATTTGAAGTGAATACTGAAGAATTCTGTGGATGCTGCACTGATACTTCCTGGGTTGGTGAAGTGCTGTAGTTTTAGGTGTCCTGTATCATGGAATCACAGAATGGTTTGGTTTGGAGGGACTTTTAACCCACTCAGTGCCACCCCTGCCATGGGCAAGAACACCTTGCCTCAGACCAGTGGCTCGAAGCCCCATCCAGTCTGGCCTGGAACACTTCCAGGC